>JAJFDI010000186.1:0-27652 GCA_028637685.1 Xylariaceae sp. X3-2
GCATCCGGTTGCTTTCTTTTCTGAGACCCTACAAGGCGCAGAGCTGAACTACGGCATTCACGACAAGGAACTCCTTGCCGTCATCAAGGGTCTCCAGAACTGGCGCACAGAACTGATTGGTTTGCAGAAGCAACGGCCCTTCACCATCCTCACTGACCATGCTGCGCTTGAGTACTTCTCCACCAAGAAGGTACTCAACTTGCGACAGGCAAACTGGGCTGAACTGATCTCGCACTACAACTTCGTCATCACCTACCGGCCTGGCTCCAAGAACACTATTGCGGACATACTCTCCCGGCCAAGCGATGACCTGAAGTCTCAGAAGGAGAAACGGGATGAGCAGCGGACCATGGCCCTGTTTAAGCCTGTGGTTTCTGCTGCTGACGATGCTGCGGCTGTTGCAGCCCTGGACAAGCTACCGCTCCCTGAACTGTCAGGCTTCCTATTGACAGATGCAGTTCTCCTGGCTAACCGAACTGACACTTCGTTGGATGGATACCGCGCACAAGCCGCCAAAGACAATGATGACGACTTTGCGATCCAGGATGGCTTACTCCTTCGACAAGGCAAGCTCGTGGTACCAGATGCTGAGCACCTTCGCACGAAGGTGATTGAGGAAATTCATGCTCGCCTTACGACGGCTCACCCTGGCAGAGGAAAAACCCGGCAGCTGGTTGGATCACGGTACTGGTGGCCTGGCTTGCATAGCGACGTTGAACGCTATGTTGCCAACTGCCCATGTCGTGCCGCGAAAGCACCCCGCGACAAGACGCCTGGAAAGCTCACCCCGCTGCCGGTTCCCGACTACCCTTGGCAGCATCTCGTCATAGATTTCAAGAGCTTTCCTCCCGACAAGGACGGCTACAATATGACCTTCTGTGTTATCGATCGATTGACGAAGCTCTCATGGACAACGCCGTGCAAAGACACTGTGACAGCAAAGGACGCAGCTGAGATGTTCTACCGTGGCCCATACAGAATATATGGGTGGCCGGAGACCATCATCAGCGACCAAGGCCCTCAGTTCATTGCTAACTTCACGGATGAACTCTCCAAGATTCATGGTGTCAAATTGGACTTCTCTTCAGCTAGCCACCATCAAACAGTTGGACAGGTTGAAGTCATGCACCAGTGGATGGACCAACGGCTACGCCCTTTCATCAGCGAGTTTCAGGATGACTGGTCCCGCGCCCTCCCAGCACTCGATGCAGTACAGGCCTCGCTCCCTCACGAGTCCCTTGGAGGTCTGTCGCCGCACGAGGTCCTGACTGGCAGGCCTATGCGTATGGTGTTCGACTGGGAGGCACGTACAAAGAAGGTGTCTTCTCTTCCCATCAAGGAACGCCTTGACCGAACAGAGGCTCAGGCGTTTGCACAACGGGTTCGCGAGTACGTTGACGTGGCAAGACAGCAGATTCGAGTTGCGCAGGACCGCATGACCGCACAAGCCAACAAGCACCGTCGAGATCCCGACTTCAGTGTTGGCGACCTTGTCTACATCCTACGGAAGAAGGGTGACCAGACTCACCGGCCAAGCGACAAGCTCGACTACCCCATGACACGGAAGCCTTACAAGATTCTCGACGTCCGGCCTGACAACTCTAACACGTTTCGCATTGACCTCCCCGCCTCATGGCATGGCTCTCGCTGGTTTCACGCTGACAGACTACGGAAGTATCCCAACAACCCTCTCCCGGGTCAAGATTACGAGCGACCTGCTGGCGAGGTGGTTGATGACGCACTGGGCGAAGAAGAGTTTGAGGTTGAAGACATCCTGGCTTCACGGTTACGGTACGGCAAACTGTACTACAGGGTGCAGTGGAAAGGATGGGACCCTGACGAGCAGTGGTATCTGGCTAGCAACTTCAAGAATGCGCCTCTGAAGTTGAAGGCATATCACGACGCTCATCCTGATGAACCTGGTCCTCCTCGGCGACTTGATGCCTGGTTGGCCGCCGCTGTGAATGACGAGCTCGACGAGCCTCACCCTGACGACGACAAACCAGTGCACGTTGGACTGAGGAACCGAATCCGACGACGGTTTCATGGCAGGACTTGAGCAAAGACTCGGGACGAGTCTTTCCACAGGGGGGGGATTGTGACGGGACAAGCGCACGGACCCATTCGTTTACCGTGTTGTCCCATCCACGTCTTGGGATGCGGTCGTGAGTACGTACCGCCATGGCAGGTGCCGGAAGTTGGTAGAATGTGCTGGAAGGTTGTGGAATGCTCCGGGAGGCACCGGACAGTTGTGGAAGCCGGCAGAAGCCGCTGGAAGCCGCTGGAAGCCTGCGGAACTCCGCGGAACCTCGCGGAATCCGGCCGCTGCTTACCAATGCTGACCAATGCTTACCAAGCTGACAAATGCCGATGGAATCGGGTGGAAGCAGGCGGAACCGGCTGGGCGTTTCTGGGATACTCTGGCGTTCCCACCTTGTGTATTTAACCGGCGGTTCTCTCCCGCTCTCCTCTTCTTTCTGGAAAAGTGGGTCCATTTCACCGCCGCACTTCGTGCTATCACGACTTTTTGCTCATCTTTTTGAGCTTCGTCCGGCCTCGTGATTCTTCACAACCATGGCGGGTCCGCCGCCCCCCCTCAGCAAGAATGAGTTCTTGAACTCATTGCGACAGTCTGGCGAGCAACGCATCGCCACCGTCCAGGCACGCCTGGAAGCCACAACGGCATTTCTCAATGCCATTGACTCTACCTTAGAGTCTTTTTCCACCGTCACCCTCCAAAGTGTTGGAAGGGATCTTGGAGCGTCCCTCCAAGGTTTTCTTCTCTCACAACTGGAAGGGGGGATCCCTTTGACCCCCAAAATCGCCAAGTCTTTCGACCCCGCTCGCCAAGAGCCCAGCCGCCCCCCTGCAGCTTCTGCTACAGTCTCCACACACACCTCGCCCACCTGGGCCTCAATTGCACGCCGTGGCCATGCCACCCACCTGTGACGGGACAAGCGCACGGACCCATTCGTTTACCGTATTGTCCCGTCCACGTCTTAGGATGCGGTCGTGAGTACGTACCGCCATGGCAGGTGCCGGAAGCTGGTAGAATGTGCTGGAAGGTTGTGGAAGGCTCCGGAAGGTACCGGACAATTGTGGAAGCCGGCAGAAGCCGCTGGAAGCCGCTGGAACTCTGCGGAACCTCGCGGAATCCGGCCGCTGCTTACCAATGCTGACCAATGCTTACCAAGCTGACAAATGCCGATGGAATCGGGTGGAAGCAGGCGGAACCGGCTGGGCGTTTCTGGGATACTCTGGCGTTCCCACCTTGTGTATTTAACCGGCGGTTCTCTCCCGCTCTTCTCTTCTTTCTTTCTTTTCCTTTTCTTTCTTTAGCTAGTTTATTCTATCCAGAATATACCATAAGGTTGATGTCTGTATCACTCTCTGGTGTTCTTCTCCATCACACCACCCGACAAAGCCGTCAGCCTTCCTGGCGACGCCACCCTCACCCCAGCCTAAGGGAGATCGCTCTCTCATTAGGTTGGCCTCCAACTCTACACTGCGGGCCGCGACCCCCGCAGCCATCACCACTTTGCTTGTCGAGGAGACAGGCATCCCCAGGGCACACATCCGTAAAGTGTACCCCATTCGCTCGGGCTTCTGTATTGAAGCCTCGAAACCTGGCTACCGAGCCGACATCGTTGCTCGGGCACGTACTTATGTTCATGAGGGTGCAAGCCTTCATGTTGAGCCAGAGGTGGCTTCGGTCACCTACAAGTTAACCCAAGTGCCTGCAACCGTGCAGGCACACAATGGAGAACGTGCCTCGCTTCCGTTGATGGCAAATGAGATCAAGGCTCTCACGGGCCTTGATGCTCGCGTCATCGCTGGCAAGAAGGCCGGGGAGTACACCGTTGTACTCCCAAGGAAAGTTGCCCCGTTCCGGGTCCTTGGCTCGGAACCTGCCAGGCTGGTTGAACACTCCCCTCGAGTGTTCACATGCACCCGGTGCTTTGGGCACCATCACACTGACAAGTGCAGCTCTGCTGCTATTTGCGAGACATGCGGTGTTCGCAAGGCCTCTCACGGGGAGGAATGCCGCAAGATCCCGCAATGCCCCAACTGTCTGGGGCCTCATAAGCCAGGGCACTTCGGGTGCCCTTGCTTCCCCAAGGTGAAGAAGGGAGCCATTCGCCGGCTCCCTTACAAGGAGCTTCAGAGCCGTCGTGGTGCTGGGAAGGCAGAATTCCGTTCAGCACTGCTGGCCCAGAAGCATGGAGCAGTAGGACCCGACGCTGCATCCGCCACTGCCGGTAGTCTCCCCCTCCCCATTAGCGGCATGGGGGCTGTTGGGGCAAAATCATCGTCCGAGAAGGCAACAACAGTTGCCTTCGCTTCGCCGGCTGCTCCCTCCACACCTGTTCAGGATGCGGACATGGGAGAGCAAGAGGAGCAGGCGCCGCTGGCGCCTGCACCAGCGATCAAGAAGAAGAAGGGCAAGGCGCCTGCTACGGTGCCCAGCGCTGCTCCTGCCCTGGCGGGCAAGGACTCAGAGCGCAGCCCTTCTCTACAAAGCGAGACTGTTGAATACCGTCAACGGTCGCCACTGCAGCCTCGGACGCCTCAGCGCGATCCGAACCTGCGGTACAGGTCAATGGAGGACTACGTTGCTGCGTATCAGCGCAGCAATGGTCCTCGTCATGGCAGGGACCCTCAAGCCGTGTTTCACGACATGGTGCAGTTTGGGGTTGATCCCGTAGAGGCTGCTGACGCTTGCGGCCTCGCGTCATCAGGAGGAAGTAGGGGAACGGGACGGAGGTAATCTGGTTTCTTCCTCGCTGGTTTTTGGTTTTCCGGCTTCTCTAGGTTTTGCCCTCTGGGATGTTTTCCTACAGATGGTGCGCTGCACTGCTGGAATCAGGGCCGGTTGTAAGTAATTTTGAGGTAGCGGAGGATCTCCTTTGTCAGCAGGAACGCCGGCTTCTCGCGCCGTGCCGTGCATAAGGATCGATTAACGGTCGTAGATACGGGGGCTCCGCCCCCCCAGTTATCACCGCACGTAAATATATCATCATCATCATCTCCTCTTCTTTCTTTCCTGGCCGGGCCTCTGACAATTCACAGGCTCGCTTTCTGGAATTCCGGCACCACGTGGAGCGCATAGGGCGTCACAGGGTGTCTCTGCATTGGTCCCCAGGCCACGTCGGCATTGCGGGCAATGAGGAGGCGGACAGGCTTGCTGGCCTTCTGTCCCAGCACCCGCAGCCGCCTCTCTCTGAGCCCTGGCTTCCCACACTGACCACTGTCCGTAGGGAAGCCAGAGCCCAGGCCAAGGCCCTTTTCACGGACTGGTGGGCGCAACACCAGCCGGACTCGTACAGGGGACTGGGACTCAAGGTGGGCAGAAGGCCAGACGAGCTCTGGCTGCCCAGAAGAACTTTGCACCGGCTGCTGTCCGAGCGGTCAGGGCACGGGAACTTTGCCGCATATCACACCCGCTTTGGCCATGTGCCAGGGTCGATCAAAGTGTGTGCATGCGGAGAGATGGTTGAGCAAGGGCACTGGCGCGTGTGCCCTTACACACAGGCCAAGGTGGAACGGAGTGGGTTGAAACCTGGCGAGGATATGGATGCTCTCCTGGGGCCGGAAGGTGGCACCAGGTTCAAGAGCTTCTGGCATGGTTTGGCGGCGAGACGGCAGGAGGAAGGGTAGCCTGCGCGCTGTAGTGCCTCGGGATTGACTGGCGACGGGCATGCCCGTCGCCTCTGGCCTATTTTGTTATTTTGTTTTTCATTTAGTTTGTTTTGCTTTATTTCCTTTGTCAGCAGGAACGCCGGCTTTCGCGCCGTGCCGTCTACAAGGATCGATTATCGGTCGTAGGTAGGCGGGGCTTCGCCCCGCATAGCCACCAGACGTTAATATATCATCATCATCATCTTCTTTCTTTCCTTTCCTTTTCTTTCTTTAGCTAGTTTATTCTATCCAGAATATACCATAAGGTTGATGCTTGTATCACTCTTTGGTGTTCTTCTCCATCACATTGCCGATCGGAAGTGGTTGGAGCAGTCCGGCGGGACGCTGATGCACAGGGTCGCTGCCTTTGCAGTCCCGACAGTTTCCCACGTACCTGTCGATGAACGCCCCCATTCCGGCCAAGGCGTAACGTTTCGCCAGGATTGCGCCCATCTTGTTACGACCGGGGTGGGCTCGAGACTTTTCCCTGTGAACTTCATTGCAGAGTCTCGTACGCAAGTCGGACTCATCGGGAACCAAGAGGCGGCCCTTATCCAAGACGAAACCGTCCTCCAGAGTGTACCTGGGGCCCCCCTTGGAGGCCTTGTCGCGTTCCAGGTGTAGCTGTGGCGAGTGTCAGTTGGCGGAGAGGATCGCGTCGATCAGGCGAAGACCGCGCAGGGTGACGGCCTCCGGTGTGTCGCCTATCAATGCCAATATCGAGGCGTCCGCTACCAGGGGGTCCTCGTCGGAGGCTACCGGAGCGTCGCGTTCGTTGACTGTGAGTCCTCCTTCAAAACGCTCGGGAGGAAGTAGGGTGATGGACCTGCTGTAGTCTTTGATGGCTTTTTGCATAGCGAGGTCCTCCGCCTTACGGGAGAGGACGTCCGCCACGAGGTTCTGGCGACCTGGGCGATAATGCAAGAGGTAGTCGAACTGGGAAAGGTGTTCGCACCACCCAGCTTGCCTCGCCGTTAGCTTGCGTTTCGTTTCGAAGTACTGCAACGCTTGATGGTCCATATAGATGTCGAACGGCGCGGTTAGGGATACCAGCATGTGCTCCCACTCGCGGGTCGCCGAGATGATTGCGAGCAGCTCATTGTCATGAATGTAGTAGTTGCACTCCGCCGGTGACATGGTCTTTGAGGAGAATGCAACAGGGTGCCAGTGACCGTCCGGACCTTTCTGGGAGAGGGCCGCCGAGACCACGCCGTCAGAAGCATCAGTTTCCAGGTTGGTAGCACGATCTTCCTGGAAGTGGTGCAGGAGGGGGGCTGAGGTGAGGGCGAGTTTGAGGTCGTTGAAGGCTTCCTGGCATTCGGCGGTCCATTCCCATTTAGGCGCAGCCGTGAGACAGTGTAAGGGCTTGGATATCCTGCTGAATCCGTCTATGAATTGGCGGTAGAAGCTAAGAAGCCTAGGAACGACTGTAGTTCCCTCACTTTGGTAGGCACTTCCCATCCGGTGACCGGCTCGACCTTCCGTTGGTCTACCGCCACTCCTGCGGTGGAGATGATGTATCCCAAGAAGCGGGTTTCGAAGACGCTGAACTCACTCTTCCGGATGTCGACCTGAAGACCTGCCTCGCGGAGCTTCTGCAACACCTGAGAGACGTGTCGTTCATGCTCGGCGGGGTCCTCCGAGTAGATGAGGATGTCGTCCACGTACGCGGTGCAAAAGGTGTCCAGGTAAGGGAATAGTGCCTGGTTTATGTATCGCTGGAAGGCCGCCGGACCGTTGCTGAGGCCGAACGGCAGCACGCGATACTTGTACTGGCCAAGCCGGGTGCGGAAGGTGGTGAGGTCTTCCGAGGCAGGGTCCATACGTATCCGGTGGAAAGCCTGTCGGATGTCCAGCTTCGTGAACACGCGGGCCTTGGAGATGCGTTCCAAGGTTTCTCCGATAAGGGGGAGGGGATAGCGGTCCTTCTTCGTGTCCGCATTGAGGTCTCTGTAGTCGACACAGAAGCGGAGTCCTCCGCCAGGTTTTTTCCCGAAGAGGACTGGGGAACCGTATTCTGGGGCGCTGGGGACTATCCAGTCCTTTCTGAGGTTTTCGGCCAGGTACTCGCGGAGCGTGGCGAGGTGTTCCTGTGATGGAGAAGAACACCAGAGAGTGATACAAGCATCAACCTTATGGTATATTCTGGATAGAATAAACTAGCTAAAGAAAGAAAAGGAAAAGAAAAAAAGAAGATGATGATGATGATATAATAACGTCTGGTGGCTATGCGGGGCGAAGCCCCGCCTACCTACGACCGATAATCGATCCTTGTAGACGGCACGGTGCGAAAGCCGGCGTTCCTGCTGACAAAGGAAATGATGATGATGATGATATATTAACGTGCGGTGATAACTGGGGGGGGGCGGAGCCCCCCGTATCTACGACCGATAAGCGATCCTTATGCACGGCACGGCGCGAGAAGCCGGCGTTCCTGCTGACAAAGGAAATGAAACAAACTAACTAAATGAAAAACAAGAAGCCGGAGGCGACGGGCATGCCTGTCGCCATCAATCCTGAGGCACTACAGCACGCAGGCTACCCCTCCTCCTGCCGTCTCGCCGCCAAACCATGCCAGAAGCTCTTGAACCTGGTACCACTTTCCGGCCCCAGGAGAGCATCCATATCCTCGCCAGGCTTCAGCCCACTCCGTTCCACCTTGGCCTGTGTGTAAGGGCACACGCGCCAGTGCCCTTGCTCAACCATCTCTCCGCATGCACACACTTTGATCGACCCTGACACATGGCCAAAGCGTGTGTGGTATGCGGCAAAGTTCCCGTGCCCTGACCGCTCAGACAGCAGCCGGTGCAAGGTCCTTCTGGGCAGCCAGAGCTCATCTGGCCTTCTGCCCACCTTGAGTCCCAGTCCCTTGTACGAGTCCGGCTGGTGTTGCGCCCACCAATCCGTGAAAAGGGCTTTAGCCTGGGCCCTAGCTTCCCTGCGGACAGTGGTCAGCGTGGGGAGCCAGGACTTAGAGAGAGGAGGCTGCGGGTGCTGGGACAGGAGGCCAGCAAGCCTGTCTGCCTCCTCATTGCCCGCGATGCCAACGTGACCTGGGGACCAGTGCAGAGACACCCTGTGGCGCCCTATGCGCTCCACGTGGTGTCGAAACTCTAGAAAGCGAGCCTGTGAGTTGTCAGAGGCCCGGCCCAGTAGTTGTTGAAGAACAGCCGTGTTGTCCAAGCAGAAGATAACCCTGCCTCTGTCGCCAATGACAGGCAGGTTATCTGCAGCAAACCGAGCAGCTTCTGCAGCTCCAGCCGATTCAGCATCAAAGACCTGTCCGTCAGGCACATAGCCGTTGGCAGAATGCACCTTGCGGCCATCGCAGAAGGCTGTAAAGCCCCAGGCCGTTGATTTGACCATGGACCCATCCGAGTAGAGGACGATGTCGTCAGGCGAGAAGCCGGACATGAGAGCTCCGTGAGCCTTGAGGCCCTCTCCCTTGCGTGACACTGACGAGACCTTGTGAGGCGGGACGCGGTCCAGAAGGGCCGGCCGCGGGCAGGGTCTTGTGAGCAGAGCAGCAGACTGAAGACGTGAGAGTCTCACAGGCTTGGGGCAAGGGGGCCGGCCGCGGCTAGGCTTGCGCACTGGCTGAGGGACTGGAGGGGCCCCAAACGCCCTGTCGATGAGAGGGTGCATGTGATCCAGGGTGCGGAGCCTGGCAGAAAAGCGCAGCCGAGCTTGCTCCAAAAGTACTTTAGCAGGAGGCAGGTTGGCCTCCCGGTGCAGGATGGGGATGGGGGTGGTCTTCCAGACTGGAAGAGCTGCCCGGCAGGCCTGTCTTAAGGCTTTGTCGATCTTCTCTACGTGGTAGCCCTGCCTGGTTGGCACCACTTTGCAGGCAAACCTCTCTGACTCACGAGTGAGCCCTGGCCACCAGGCCTCACTGCCAAAAAGAGCAACAGAAGGGATGCAGGCAGCAGCGACTTTTGCCACTGCGTGAGAAGAAGCTCCCTTCAGTACTTTGTTGAGAGAGCGGAGGTGGTTCGCCACCTTGTAAGCCCGGGCACTCCAGTGCTCGACGTGGTGCCGGAAAGTGAGCTTGGAGTCAAAGAACACCCCGAGCCAGCGGACTGGCTTCTGCGATGGCTCTACGATGAAGTCACCACAGCACACAATGTCCTCTGGCGGGTCACCCTTGCGGTAGAAGTGCAGGAGCTCGCTCTTCTCTGGTTCAAAGGTGATGGCATTGTATTGGCCCCAGTCGAGGAGCTCACGGACGAGTGTGGAGAGACGGCTGCTTGTCTGGCAGTGGTCTTGTCCTACCTCTGTCAAGTTAATGTCGTCAGCATACCCGAAGCATGCTGCATTTAAACACATGCAAACATTGTAAATCTTTTAAACGCTTAAAAACATGCAGCGTTTTTGAAACGATTATGCGCGTTAAACTATAAATATACAGTTACTGATGTCAAAACCATCGTTCAAACGTTTAAAATAATAGGCGGGATCTAGTACGGTACTTATCGTGGGCTATCCCCTCATTACGTGACCATCCCTGTGACCGTCACCATACACTCCCACTTCGCAATATGGAACTTCATATCCTATCTGTTCAATACTGAACGACGTCAAACTCGATTTTGGCCGAAGCGGACTTGATTGCCCTCCGTACAGGGCACACGCTCTCACAAACGATGTCGAAATCAATACTTAACTAAACTTATCCTCGAATCTACGGCTGGGATGTCCATAAGCATAGTAGGTACTTCGCATAGAGCTATTGACTTACCCTGCACGTCCTAACAATCTCTTCGGTTGTCCGCGGGTGTATCAGAGGCGCCGAGCTTTGCAATTCCTCGAACCGCTGAGCCCACGGTTGTTGATAATGGAGAATCAGCACCGCGGACTTATTGCCCCCATAGCAACCTGTCATCTACTCAGCCGTGCTGTGTTCGAACCATTGCGCCTCAGGTCGCTTGCACTACAAAGAGCACTTATATCGACATTATTCTGTCCTTCTACCTGCTTCGTCGATGAACTTGCCTCCACCGCTCCCTGAAAGTACTGCGACTTTCAACAATTGTTTCAAAGTACCTGCGGCATAGCTTCCAGCTTTTCCATTTTGTGGCTTGGCCCGATGGAGCTCTGCGGTAGGCGTGTCTTTCCAGGGAATACTGAATCGAAATTTGCCTAACAAGCCATGGGGATCTCTTGAGGCCTCCGAGGTCGTGACAGCAGCAGTAGAAGGCGCCTTAGACTGTAGTAACATCAACATCATTGGGAATCATGACAGTTTAGTATAGGAAGAGATAATGAACGTACCACGGAAAGAGAGGTCTGCTCCTTTGTGGAGAACCCGTCGTTTTCCTGGCTATGGGAGAGCACTCTGGGAGTAGTGCCACTCACCAGATGATTATGAGAGGTCTCGGGGACGGCGGGATCGCCTACCAGAGTTGCGCCCGAAATCCACAGTGACCGTGGTGGTGGATCGGGACGGTAATTGATGCGAGAGTGGTTAAGGATGGCTGCGGCTAGAGTAGACCGAGATCTAGGCGGATTGTTTGTTCGCTTGTCATGGAGATCGCTACTTGATCGAGCTTCGATGCTGCAAGCGTTTTCCCTCGTGCTGTCACCCAGGCCTACCTGCTGAATATGGCCACGCACTTGGGCTACAATCTCGGCAGCGGACTGCTTCTTGCCCCTGTCTTCCTCTGACGAACGACTAGAGCTCATGATGGTCTCTAACGTCCCATATGCGACACTCCTTTGCCCGACCCTGGCTTCCTTTCCACGTCTGGCACTGGTGTCATCGAGCGGTATGGTCTGCAGAGTTGGCCCTCCACGATCATGTCTTAACGGGCCCGCTGACATTGAGGCCGGACTGGCCGCGATATAACTACTACCAGAACCGTGGGGAGCCATATGAATCTCATACTGGTTGCTCAATGAGTACCGTGAACGCGCACAGATATCAGCAATACGATCTAGATCGGCACTGATACTTGGTTCGATCTCTGCCATGATGCTCTTGAAGGTGAAGGCCTCGAGAGGCGGAAGCTTTATATCGTCCGAGGATAACGGGGTTTTACCTGGATGATGAATGACAGATACGGGTAATATGGAACGGCGGGCTCGACGACGTCGATCAGCAGAAGAAGAGGCGGATGAAGCATTGGGTCTACTCGGAACAGAAGAGACACCGTTCCAGTAAGGGAAAGAACGTGTCTGTGCGGAGGGAGACAAGGGGCCAGAGTAAGTACGCACTAACACGGGCTGGGAGTAGGTGCCGGTAGTTGTGCTGGTGGTGCTGGTGGTGCTGGGCGGTGGACTCGAACCCTTCGTACATGGGGATCGTGTTGAAGGCTGCGAACGACTCAGCTCTCGCAGGGCGGCGCGGTTAGTAGCGTTGGCATCATTCAGGGGAACCGGACGGCCCTGGGCAATACCCGGGACGAGAGAGACGGACGAGGTGTCGGGCTGTGAAGGAGGCGGGAAGCGGGACAAAACCATGAATCGCGACGATAGGGCCGGAGTGTGTGAGGATGGAGTTTTTGAATTGCCAACATCAGATCGCGGCGACGTCATCTTGCCTGACCGTCATGCGGCTATGGGATCTAGTCTAGACTACGCTTAGATTTGAAAACGCGTGTCGCGAGGTGGCTGTCAAAGAGAAAGAGGGAGATGGAAGAAGAGAGAGAGCATGAGAGGCGGGGAAAGCTCCATAGGTGTCGTTAGCCGACTCGCTCGGGGTCGGGATGAAGGCGGCCTTCAGCTACTGAGGTCCTTACGAGTACTCGTAACCCGTAAGAATCACACAGCCGTTCCTTCCTTCCCATCCCTCACGCGCCGTTCCTCTGTATGCCACGTCGCCTGGCCGTCTTCAGACTTCCGACTGGTTGCTTGTGGCTCTGCGACCTGCAAATAGTCGTGGTTTACTCCGATTCGACTGCTCTGTGACCACGGGATGATGAACGTGACAGAAAGAGGTCGATAATGTATTCCGTACGGAGTACCTACCTTACCTACATATCTTAGGTATCTACCTAGACACTGACGTAATGATAACCCGTATATAATGTAGAGTTTCATATTCCGTAATACCTGGTACCTACCTTCGTGTAGAGACCGTTGGTACCGTACGAGCACGGTACCTAGGTACCTATGCCGTACCTACCCAAGGAACCCACACAGCACCCACCTACTTTAGAATCGAGTATTGCGGGGGAGGGGCTTACTCCTGTGCAGAGGTAGGTACCACGGATTAAGGTAGGTAGGTACCTATGTGTACGAGTAGGTACTCGCAAACACCGCATAGCCCCGCTGGAAAAATGGACATGTTACGAGGTCACACAGCTGCCCACACCTGGTAACTGAGCATCGAAATGCCGTACGAAACAGTAGACCTAAGGTACCTCTATTCCATGTTCAAGTACCTCTCAACCTGTCGGATTATGTATAAAGCGGATTATGGTGTACCTATTCCGTTTTCTGTGGGTTGAAATTCCGTATTCCGTTAATCTACGGAGTATTATTGACGACAAAAACGCCGATCGACCGAAACACCAAGCCCCAGACTGCCTTCTGTCCCAACCTTACCGTTCCTCATTACCACCCAAATAATTCAGAGAATTGCTCTCATTTGCCTGCATCGACTTGCCGTGCTGCACTGTGAATCTATAAGTACTTTCACTGCGCACCTATCATCTCCGACAATCAAATGCGGATTACTTGATTCCCCTCTCGGCCTCTCTCAATAGTGAGTAGGCTGAACCATGGTGCCATAGCCTTGCCCACCGGTTTGAACACGATCGCTGAATACGCCTGGTGCTCGCCTGTTCTGCAATCGTCCTTCTCGTGCTTGCTCGTGACGGGCATAGTAGACATACTCGATGTAGAACGCATGTATATGGCCGGGGAGGTACCTGTTTGTTTGTGTATTGGTTAATTACCCGACCTGGGTCTCATGCGTTCTTGTTCTTCGAATTCTGCTCATGCTGGACATACCCGAGTATAGTGAGAGCAATATTAATGCACAAGTCAGCGCCGCAGCCAGCGACGATGGCAACGCCTGCTGGGGGGACTTGAACCGGATGTCAGCATGTATTCTCGGAGATAGACGGGCGTATGTCTTTCTTGCAAGTAAGCATTTATATACGCACATAGGATGGTGATCAGAACCAAGAGAACAGCCGACGCAGCACCCATGTTGACTGCTATTTATGGACTTATCCTTTCTATGGGCTTATTTTCCGATGGAGAGGCAGAGGCAGAGACAGAGACGGCGGCTGTCACAGACATTCGACGAAGTCACCGTTATATGAGTAGGAGGTAAAGTCGAACGAAGACTTAGAGAAATGCGCAAGAACGCCGAGGGGGCACGCGAGAAACAAGCTTGGCTTTTATTTGTTTCTGTTTCTGTTTTTGTACTTCCCTGGACATTCTCAACGTTGAGACGTATGCAGCCTTGACGAAGGCCTTACGGACTACCGTGTGAGTACTTCAGACGGCGTGCGTATGATGATTTCATCTCAACAGTTTGTTCCACACACTATCACTGCCAGAAGCCACCTGAATTCAGTGTCAATGGGGTATGAAATCACAGCGCTGTGGCTGAAGCATGCAATGACATAGGTGAACGGAATACTTGGAGAGTACGAATGAGTCTTATGGTTACACCACACCAGTCATGCGTACCTACTTTCGTGTACTGTAAGTACTTTGTAGGTACCGACGGTTATTACACCTCCCGGTCTACTTGTAGAGAAAGGCTTTGTCCAAGGGTTTGAGGCAGGTAGGTATGATCTCCGATCTCTGCCAGGCTGTACTAGTAGTACAGTACTTACCTACTGACACCTAAACAGACTCATCATCGTAGGTACTAATATTTTCTACACGTATATTTGCAAGAGAAAGGGGCCAAGAGCCGAACTGTTCTTAGGTATTTGCACAGCGCGCGATAATCCGTATTCGTCGAGGGAGAAAGAGATGACGTCGTATACTTGTGTAGTCAAGTAGGTACATGTAAATGAGGAAAGAAAACTTGGAAGGAAAACGGGAAAGGGAAACAAGACGAGAGCCACCTGCCTACCTCCTAGTCTTATTACCGTCCCTTCCAGTGCTGCTGACTTCGCAACATGTATGGATGGCAGGTGCTATTTTCCGTAGGTTACTACGGCTGTGATAGCTGGGGGACGGTGCCTTACATGATCGATTAGTGCCATCTTGTGTTTCTTGGAAGGTACCTCTAGTGTCTGGCTATGTCAATTCGAGGCCGCGCCCATCATCTACGCTAGGTATCGTGTGTAGTTGCCTTCGCTTCGACGCGTGCTGGGCGCCTTCCCGCTCTGCGATCCTGCCCACGGCGCCTGCCTCATTGTTGGGATGCACGTCTGTGGAAACCACGGTAGGCAGGCAAGTACGAAGTACCTACATCATACCCGACGCTATGCCAGGTGCCTGTATACCGTACATGCCCCCCGGTACCTGACATTGCTAGCTAGCACCTCGATATAAGCAGAAGTCGTCTAACATATGCTATAACCGTGCATAAGGGAAGTGGAGCGGCGGCGACGGGCTCAGAAACCGGGCCATTTTTGAACCAGTCAGACAACAGAGGCTGGCGTGTAGCTCTTTTACGACCTCCTCTGCAGTTACCTCGCCAAAGCAGACACGACTTTCAAAATTCAACACAGGCATTGCTTCTCTTGTACTTGCCCGTGTCTCTTGGACCGACCCTACGACTGGGGTCTCTTCATGCTCGCGTCCCGGCCTCCACCTCACTAACTAGCCGCCGCCATTTTCCAAATCTCAACGACTCCATCTCACCTCTCCATTCCTCCTCACCCAACTGTCTTCATCCTCTAGTATACCTAGCATCGATCGCTCTATTTATTTTCCAGCCAGATAAAAGCAGTCAGTGTGTTGTGTATCTTGACCCGTCCATCACGTCTTTCCACACTCCCGTCCTCCGCCCCTGAGCGCTGGGCTCTGAGCAGTGCACTCGGAGCCGCGATTACACCGCTCATCAACACCCTCTCGCCCGTCCTTTCTTCTTCCCGTCTTCTTCTCGCTGGCCTCGTGCTTCTCAGTGGCCTAGCCTTGTCCGAGTGCGTGTTGAGACATCGCTGATCCTCGATTCGAAGGACACGACGAGGGATCGAGAAAGAGACACGTTCCCCAGCATCAAAACTCCCAGAGGCTCAGGAAGCATCCTGGAAGTAGACGCTCTTCCCGTCCAGCCCGCCCGCCACACGGCTACTGCCTTGCACCGTGTACCTTGCCTTATCTTCCATGCTTCTCGTCTCGCCCAAAACTCTATATCTGACTTCGAACAACTGGTCTAGCCACTGTATCTAATACTCTTGGACCATCCTAGCGACGAACACCGGTCACGACCCAAGCCTTCACCTCAAACCCGCGGGCATCTCAGTCCCTTCATCCGCCTATTCTGTAACGTACGAAAGCGGCCGAAACCCTGCTTCCGAACATGTCGAATCCACAGGCGCCGCTCTCCCACACCGATCGATACGTCGTTATCCATGTCGCGACTACATGCGACGAACATGGCGTCTATGTGACCAAGGACTCGGCCGAGGTCATTGAGCTCGGTTGGATCTTGCTGGACGCCAAGTCTCTCGAGGAGGTACGCCGATTTGCTCTTCTATTCTACGTGTTGTATGCGGATGGTGCCGTGTATTCGCACGTCAACCTACTTCAACGCCACGCGCGGCTAACCCGGAACCTTCTCTCGTACAGTTGCATCGTGAAAGCGTGCTCGTCAAGCCCATCAACACGCCCATCACCCCATTGTGCAGTGAGTCTCAATGCCCCTTCATACGCTCAATCAACGTAGGTCCACGGAGACTTGTCGGGATGCCAGGCTGATCACGGATGACTTCTCTTGCATGCAGCGAGCCTAACCACTTTGACCTGGGAACACGTGCGCAACGCCGGCACATTCCGCGACGCCATCAATCGCTTCGATGCCTTTGCGTCTGAGCATCTCACGTCACAGAACTTTGACTTCGTTTTCGTGACCCTCGATGCTTGGGACCTTCGTGTCCAGCTGCCACGCGAGGCTCGCGACAAGGCTGTCGTGCTACCCCCATACCTGCAACACTCTCGCACCTTCGATCTGCGAACCGAGTACCAACGCTGGCAGCAACACCACCCCGAGTCTCTGCCCTTTGGCCCTTCAATGCTTGCCAATATATGCGCAGCCCTCGAGGTGGAGCCTGTTCAGTCGAGCGCCCCGATCAAACACAACCTGCCCTTTCACCTACAAGCGCTCGCTCCGGCTTCCCCGCGCCGTGCGATGGAAGAAGCTGTAACACTAGCTCGGGTCCTTCGTGGACTGATTAGAAAATCTCAACCTCCTCAGGATCACCCCGATGTTCTCACTCGCCCCATGGATGCCCGTGCTGATGTGCGCGCCTTTCTGTCCGAACGCAGCAAGGTTTTGCATATGTCTGGCCTTCCCCATGACACGACGCAGTCTGAGCTTGAAAGTTGGTTTACGCAGTTTGGTGGTCGTCCCATTGCCTTCTGGACCTTGCGTACTCCTGAACAGCACAAACCCACGGGTACCGGTTTCGCCGTATTCTCATCTCATGAAGAGGTCAGTAGTTCCCCCCTTATCACAAGGAATATCTCGGTTTCTTGATGACGCCCCTTCTCTCGCCGAGTGTTCTGCCATTCCCTCCTTCTCTAGTGCTGACAAGTGCCCATTCTTAGGCAGCTGAGAGTCTGTGTATGAACGGACGCGCCCTCAATGAGAAAGCTATTGAAGTGTCTCCCTCCTCGAGCCGAGTACTTGATCGCGCAGCCGATGTCTTGACGCCGTTCCCGCCCAGCAAGAACCGCCCACGTCCTGGTGACTGGACCTGCCCTTCTTGCGGCTTCTCTAACTTCCAGAGAAGAACTGCATGCTTTCGTTGCTCGTTCCCCGCAGTGGGCTCCGGCCCTCAGGGTGATATGAGCTACGGCTACAGCTATGGACCGCCAGCAATGATGGCTCCTCCCCACCATGGCGGCCACCATGGAAACATTGGCCATGGCGGTGGTCGTATGGGAGGTAGCGGGCCTGTTCCCTTCCGAGCTGGAGATTGGAAATGTGGCAACGAAGTTTGCGGTTACCACAACTTTGCCAAGAATGTTTGCTGCCTTCGATGCGGCTCCAGCCGCGCTGGCGCTGCTATGGTGGCTGACTCGGGCTATCCGTCGCCCATGGACGGCGGCTCAAACTACGGTATGGGCTCTGGCTCGATGGCCGGCACACCGGGCCCGGGCCCCTTCGCCTCGGCTGGAGCTCCTTTTGGAGCCTCTGCTGGTTACGGCCAACACTTTGGAGGTCCCCCTAGCACATATGCTCTTCCGTCTGGTATTGGCGGAGGTGCTCCTTACCCATCCTTGAACACACATTTCGGCCCCACGCCAGGTTCTCATTCAGTTGGGCCTTTTGACAGTCGCGCTGCTGAGGCTGCCTTCCAGGCCGCCGGCAATGGCCCGGCGTCTGCTGTTCCGTCGAACAACAGCACTAATAACAACAACTTCTACGCTGGACAGTCTGAGAATGACCCCTTTGCGTTCTTGTCTTCTGGCATGGGTGGACTCTCTGTTAGCGGTAGTGATGCTCGCCAGAATGGTGCTGCTGCTCCTCCGAGCAAGTCACCCGCTTAAACGGACTATCCGGACGCATTATCGTCGAGCAAATCGCCGCACCTCTCATTTAATAAAACTGTTCGCGATACTCAGCATTGGAGTGACTCTTAATGATAGATGGCCTTGTCTGTGAAGAGCCAAATTTTCGCAGGCTATTGGTTGAAAGGGACGAATCCCCGTTATCCTGTCGACGTGGGTTGACCTGGGACACACGGGGGGCATCGAAAACAAGATGGATGGGTATTAACTGAATTGCAATGGAATGTTTTAGTGGGAGTTGGAAAGACAAAATGGCAAAGAACTCTTTCTGACACGGACATAGGAAAGGGGAATAGGCGGTTTGATGGCATCGCAGGCCTTTACGTGCATCTTCACAACAAGCACTTAGCATACACTTTAAGCAATTCGACCTAGACCGGTGGACCTACTTGTACATGACTGGAAATTTGTAGCAGGACTGGGCTGAATGGCGGCATAGCGCAGGGAGTGACGGGGATGTATTTGGTTGTCTTCCTGGTCAGAGTTTGATGTCTCAGTCTCGCGTCTCGTTTTTCTACAAGGCACTTTTCACCACGAATTTCTACTTCGTCGTTTTCCACATCTCCACGCCATCCTTGTCTCTACTTTCATCTCGCTCATTCTCATTCTCGCTCTCAATCTCATTCTCAATCTTTCGTTTTCTCTCTCTATTGCTTTCTCGCCTCTCTCTATTCGTCTACTTGTTGTACCTTGTTCTTTAAAAGAAAAAAATTGTCACTGCTCTAACCTCAGTTTATGCCTGGTTTCTTTTTCTCCAATTTTAAGATAGTCACTCAGCGTGGCAGGCTGAATAGCCCTGGTGGATGGATGGTTTGAGGAGTCAGGGCGGGTTGGTTGGCTGTGGCTCTCTGGCACCGATTTTGAGGGATGGCAGTGCGTTTATGGCTCGGCTTTCATTATAGCTTCCCTGGGCACTCTGTTTTCTCTTCTAGCTTCTAGCCTTCTTCAAGGTGTGGACATCAGATCGTTTACTCACGACTGCCAGGAGTACGTCTAGGCCGAGAGCTTCCAATGATGGTTGTGCAAAGTGCCGAAGAAAGTGTCATTTCCGATGCTGCTCATAAGAACAACAAACATGCGGCTCTCTTCATAGGCCCAAGCGAGCCATCGTGGCAAATCGAAGTAGTAGATATGGAATAAAACACATTGCCTGACTTTGACGGAGTATCTGACATGTATTTTTGAGTGACTGCTGTTCATAGCCATACATATTGTCTCGCTCGGGCACAGTTCCAGTAGCATTGCAGTTGCGACGTCGAATAGTCTGTACGAGGGGTCATTCAACACCAAAAGTCCGTCAACGTGTGATCCGCCTGCTGTCTCCTTAGGATGCCAGCACGACGCGTTGCACTTGAGCACTAATACTCGGTTCCCGAGACGTAGCAACACGACTTCTCTAGATGGACTAGGCACCACTAACACATGGTGCATTGATGTTGTCGATATCGCAGTTTTCTTGACACGGGTTATATTCATCGTCGCTGTTATGTACGATAAATCTGTGACCAACGCGGTACTACACTGGGGGTCTCTTCAGTACGACGAGCATCACTAGTCCTCAACAGAGGATAGGGAACCTTCCTATCCCCCTCTGTTCTGGCAATGGAATGAATTAGACCCACAGCTATCGCCTTTCATGTGACGCTCATATCCCACGGGGCGTAGATTCGAAAGGGGCACTGAGATGATGATCTAGAAAGATGAAGAATAAAAGGCCGGCCCCCCAAGCCTCTAACAATCACATTTGGCCGCGTGTGGTTGTTCATTGGTCACGTACGACTCAGAAGAACATCGCTCGTTACTCATGCCCTCTTCGTCGAGTCTCATCGACCAGATAGATCCCTTCGCTGGACCGTCGATGAGCCTCCTAACCGACTAATAGTTCACGCAGACATTTGTTACCATTCTCCGCAGCCGGTTGGGTGTTAGATACTCATTACACAAGACTACTGCAACCTCAAGCCGGCCAGTTGAACATAAACCATGACATGAGATATAGTCATCATCACCCGCGGTCTCTTCTATAGCTATGGTTACTACCCCTTTGCATCACGCTATGCACCAGTCGAGAAGGAAAGCGCTGAAATTGAAGCCAGTTCGGTGCAATCTCTGTGAGCTAACGCTGCTACTATTCGCCATGTCGACGAATCGATGATTTGACTATTCACCGCTGTATAAGACGCCCCCATCTCGAGGATAGCTGTGCCATCAATCTCCTCGGCCCCCGGCTACCGCCTCCCACCTTACCTACTTCACTCTCTGGGCGCTCTAGGAAGACAAGAGGCCACGGCGGCAGAAAATATAAACTATCAGCATAATATGCACAAGGTAAGGCAGAAGCAGCAATGCGACTGTTCTTCAGGAACTAACATCCTAAGCTGGGCAGGATAAGGGCTAACTTGCGCCAGGTACAAGATCGGTAAATGACTCTTGTTGACTTGCTCATGCAACCATCCCACTCCATGAAAACGCGCCGCTCAATCATTGATGAGACTGATTCCCTTCGCCTCTCGGCGCCCGTCCTCGACCTCTACCACTGCCACGGCCTCGTCCACGACCTCGACCACGGGATTCTGACTCGACTGGTGGGGGGACAGCATTATAAGATTGGCGTTCCTGATGGTGATTAACCGCTATGTTAGGAAGTTCTTCTGTCAATCGAGCAACTGATGGAAACGAGGTCCCCCCCATATGAGGACCGGTGCCTTCGTCTCTACCACCTCTACCACCCCTGCCACCCCTGCCGCGATTGGCTCGACCTCTTTCTCCTTGCCCATGGCCATGAACTGGGTTTTTGGTTGCAGAACCGCCATCATGTCCATGTCCAGTGGAAGACCTGTGTTCATTCGGATGGGGCCTGTACACAAGACTGCTAGGTTGAAGATGCGGAACACCATGTTTGGCTCCGTGCTGTACCGAACCGCCTCGCGCATTGGTGACGTGGCGCCCGTTGCCGTTCAAAGCCCCACGCCAACCGCCTCGGAGAGGCGCGGGCGACGGAGCATCTCGGAGTTGTGGACCTGTCCGTGCACCATGTCCAAGCATTGTCGGCGGTGGTCTCATGGGCCGTCTTTCCAAACTCGATCTGGAATCTACGATGGCTTGTCGTTGAGAGACGTTTAGTACCGAATTGGCTAAGACCGTCTGTCCGCGGAACGGTTCGCAGCGCCCATTCAGACTAGTGCCATTCATGAAGGTCCGGTCCCAAAGAATATCAAGCATGTGGTGGCTACCCACGGTGCTGACACCCACGACCGTTCCTCTAGAACCCATGGGGACTTTGCCAGAATCTTGAACGTACACAACCCGATCACCAAGTCCGAAAACTTGGTGGCCAAGCATCTGCTCCGAATTTTTCGGGTGAAGCAAAGCAGATCGAGGAACACCTCTCATGGGCTTGATAACCGGCCTGACATTGGACTGTGCTAGCGCGTCTACCGCGGTTTGAAGTTCCATAACCACTCCCGAATCCAGCTGCTGGGCATCAAGGGGCACGCGCTCAAACTTGCTCGTCTCGACAGTCTTGAGCCACGCGCCGATTTCTTTGACCCTAGCGCTGGCGACTTGAGGATCTTGCCACAAATCTGTCTCGCTCAACTCGCTTCCCGTGGGGTTGCGCATAATGGCCGCAAAGAAGTCAGGGAAGTTGGTCATGTAGTTAACCAGCAGTATGACTGTGGCTGGACTGAATTCCCAGCCTGACTTCGATTTTCGAGAGTAGCCTAATACTTTCTGTTTCTTCCCTTCAAACTTGAGATTCAACCCCAGATTGACCTTGATATTTCCGCCCACAGTGTAGACGAAGAAGGAGGAGGTGATCTTGCTAAGCACCAATGGGTCGAGGCCCAAGTCCCTAGCCACAGCGAAGGATGGCCTATAGCCGCTTTGTTGTTCTGCGCGATAGATGATATCGCGCGCAAAAGGCGGTTCTTTACTTGCAGTAGCAATTACTGTAATCTCGGCCTTGTTGTCGGTGTGCCCTGTAACCTCGAGGGGGGAACCATATGCAAAATCACCGAGGAAGAAAGCTTTACTTCCCACTGGAAACTCTTCCTCAATGGGCACAGCAGCCCGTTCGATGAATCGCTCGTCGGGGCTGACCACGTCATCAACGATTACCTGAGCCGCATAGTCGGTCTCCATTCCTGGTATAGGCCCGTATGCCTTGACAGTAGCCCCCTCATTTGTCCTTACGAGACCTTTAAGCATCTCCACGTGGATCAGAGACTCGACGGAGCCAATGATGATTCCAAGACGCTTACTGTAGCCACTCTCGATTCGAGCCGCTTTCCTGTTCCAGTCCTCGATATCCTTGCCTGAGTGGTGGGTCTCAACAACCTGGCCCGAAGGATCAAGTGTATAGTCGAACAGTTCGTCAGACACACGAACGACCCTCGCTTCTTGTAGAAAAGGATAGCCGACATGGCATATTTTACCTAGTTTGGCCTTGGCCGACTCCACATTACAGCGCTCCTCCGCGCCGGATAAAGTGACCACCATGCTTTCGTTTCGAGAGTCTTGCTGAAAGACGTTGACTTTATGAAACTCAAGTTCTGCGTCGTATGGGAGCGTTGCTAAGCTTGGGAACCCAGCGAGCGCCTCGACACCGATTTTCGTTCCATCCAAGAGGCCTTTATAGAGCTTCAGACCGTCCGCCACAGGAATGTCGAAGATATTTTCAACGCATCGACAGTGTGGAACATCCGGGAAGATACCCACCATAGACGATGGGTAGAAGAAGTCAATGTTGGGGTCGTAAGTAAATTTGAGTGACACACCGAAATCGTTACGAGCCTTCTCCTCCGGAGACAGACGCTCATTGCAAGGAGCCATGGCGGATAGTAATCGGCCTTCCTCAATAAAAGGAATCTTGACAACAGCCTCCCATTCCATCTTCTTTCCATTCATGTCCAGTTCGAAGTCACGCGGATAGAAGTCGATGATGGGAGACTTAGAGTCGGTCATAAGATCGTGGTATACCGTTGGCACGATCTTTTTACTTCTGTCGGGCAACACGCCCATCAGCTGCTCGAAAGGCCGGAATGGCTGGCCTAGCTTGAAATCGAGGTCGGCGTTGAAGCCTTTTGAGATATCTATGATCACGCATGAGTTATCAGACTGAACGAAGGCGTTATTGCTTTGTGAACTTACCTGAAGTCATTGGTGAGTAGTGGTAGCCGTAAAACCAAGGCCATGAGGCCACTCCACGGTAGTAATAGTACAAAACCCACTGCAGGCCCTGAACGTAGTTCTCGCACAGCTTCAACAGTTCCGGCTCTTTTTCTTCAGGAGTCCAGTGGAACTTCTGCTCGTAGTATTGCGCCTTCCACTCCTGGAATGCTTCATCATATTTACGGCTCATGACGGCTTGGGCTTCTTCTGCCGTTTGATCCACAACCGGTGCTCGGTCATAGAAAAGAACCACACGCCTTATAGCAAGGTGACCCTCCTCTTCCTCTTCCTCCTCCTCTTCATCTGCCTCCGGATCTTTGAGGAGGCTTGCCTTGGAGGGAAATTCCAGAAGCAGATCTCTTCCATTATCGTCATCATTAGGGAGGGTACGCCACTCTATATGCAATTTCTCGGCAGCCTCCTGCACAAACGCGCGGTCTGCAGCTTTTAGGCTGTGGCCTAAATTCAGGGATTGAGTACCCCGTTGAGTCACAAACCTGCGAATTTGCTTCCAGAGTTCTAACTGCGAGTTTGTGAGTACCAGCTTTCCTTTGGGCTTGGCGGGCTGGCGTCCATTTTGGTTTGCTAGTTGTTTGCCACGAACCCATTTGGAATCAGCGTGTTCGTGTTCGAAGTGTCGATATTCCTCCTTGGATAGTTCATCTAGTAGCAACTTTAGTCGTGAAAAGTTGATGACACCCTCCTCGTTGATATAGCCCTCGCACTGCGGAAGAACATGTTTATAAATGCGGAACATGTTTGCCAATGCGCCTTCGTTGATGTGGAGATGCGGAAGATTGGGAAGAAAATCGTTTCCCACGAAAAAGGCCATGAGAATAAAATCATCTATGATCTTTTCCATGTCAAAAGGTACCTTTAGAACGCCTTCCGTCTTCAACTCCTGGAATTCAAGTTCGAGATATTCGCGAACGATGCAAAGATGAAGGAGGTAGAAGTTCTGATGCTCCAGCTCTTTTGACTTGGTCTTCGAAGCACGGCCGAAAGTGACCTCCTCACGGAGAAGACAGAAGTGCGGGTCATGACTTAGAAGACCGAGCATGATGAGATCGGCGTCGAGACCGTAAAGGCAATGGCGAGTGTTATGGTGATAGTCGGGTTGTGCTTTCGCATTCCTTATATACTCCATGATTTTGTGCTCGCCCTCACCAGGAACCTCGTGACCGGACAGGACGATATCACAGACCTGCCAGTCCGAGTCCTCTGAAACCTTCTTGTTGATGAAGTACTTCAGCTGCCGAGTGAGTTTGGCCATGAACTCAGTGCCGGGGGTAATACAGTTGCTGTCGAAGGGATCTTCCTTGGGCAGCACCTGGCCCTCGCGGATAGCCTTTTCACGGGCCTTCTCGGCGTCGAGTGCGGTACGGAAGCGACGGGCTCTCTGCTGGTTCATCTTGGCTCTGGGGGCGACACCGTCAATAGCCATGAAGAACAGCTTCTTGGGCTTAATCTTCCCGAACAGATGCTCGATATAGTTGAATATGCGTATAAACATTTCATCTTCGCTAAGCCGAAAGGATGCATCGGAAGAGTCTTTGTGAGTGCAGTTGTGGATGATGCCATTCATGTCCAGCTAGACGGGGTCAGCAGGGAGGGCGCAGGAACAGGGAAGCCGCAAAGGATTGAGCAAGCGCACATAAAGATTGTCAAATTCGGGTATTCTGTTCTCAGCAATGAGCTGGGATATGGCGGGATAGCGCTCTGAGAGCCATCGGAAGAACTTGGGGACACTGTGGCCGGAGCCTGGTTAACTTGGACTCGAGCGGGCGGGAGGAGGGAATTAGGATGACGAACCCCATGATGGCTGGATTGTGGTGTTGTTCTAGGTGTCTGCTGGATCGGATGGGAGAGGATTAGACGGGAGACGGGGCGTGAAGACTTTGCGACAGCATCAATGGTGGGTGGTGGAAAGTAAAGGGGGGGGGGAGGGGAGAGAGAGAGGTGTAGGTAGCTGAATTATTAGAGTCAGTCGGAATGCGCTGCAGACGTACGACAATGCGGGTGCAGCCTCGTCGCTCTGGGGCTTCTTGAAAAGTGGAGATCTGGGCGAACAACGAGCAGAGCGGGAACAGAGGTGTAGGCAGTACGGAATCGGTAGTGCTACGGTAATCCGTACAGGCGGAGGGAATACGCACGAGTACGGAATGAGTAATCCGCACAAGGTATACCTACCTACCTCGTGACTTCGCTACCGGTGCGGAATATTTCGTACAGTCAGCCTCAGGGTTTCGCGGGAAGTGCTACCGTACAGGTGTTTGAAAGCGGACCTTCCAACAAATGCGCCCAACAGGTGTCTCTCCCATAGGATGAGTTCGGCCTGCCTACATACCTAACATACATACTGTTGGATTGTAGAAATATCCGCCCTTGTATTAGTCCTGGTGAGCTCCCCCGTTTTCGGGAGCCCACCACGGAGTGTTTATATAGGATAGTTTTACATAATTATTTTGTGGGTATAAGCCACGATTCCCGCCACCCTGTGGCTTGCGTCATTACGTAATTCCGTGCTATCCAACACACCCCCCTAGGAGAAGCCCTCTTTTTAGGGCATCTCCTAGGACCATTCTTTTTCCGGGGAGCTCTTCGCGTAGGGCGCACCCAGTTTGGGTATCTTCTTAGCGAACTTTAATTCAGTGCTCCCCTACTGCGACACTGCGGGGCTCCCCAACTCTCTCTGTCACGCCCAATTTACAGCGTAACTCCTGAGATCCCCCTCCTGCAAGTGTCCTTGCCACCGAGGGAGGCGTTAAAGATATACCCTATAGCGGTGGTTTATAGGCGGAGGCCCTCCTGAATGCCCTCTCGTAGGGTGCTTGACCTGTGTATAAATAGCCTCGTCTCCTCCGTTCTGGGGTCGTTTCTAACTTCCTCCTCAATATCTTCAAAGTGCGAGCTCTTCACGCCTCTGTGTACGCACTTCGATGTCAGATAATCGACGCATGACACGCTCCCAGGGGAGCTTATCAGAAGTCGAGTATTTATCTTTTCTTAATCAGACTTATTACGGCTCCCCAACCGTGGTTCCGTCTCAAGTGTTTCCTCCTCCTCGTAGTTATCCGTTCTCTCCGCGCCCCCAAGTCGACGAGATGCAGGGACAGACAGACGTTCCTCCGCAGGGTCAGAGTGCTCAAGGTTAGTTGCTGCCAGTAGAGCTCGCGCCGAGCTTTTCGCAAGTTGGGTACTGATTTCGTTATAGATGACTTGCGTCAAGATGCCTCCCAGGACGCCCAGGGAGCTGATTCAGCTGCTCAGAAGCAGGGCACCGAAACTCCGGGCCCTGTGAAGAAGAAGAATCTGAAGAGGAAGAGAAAGGAGCCTGATGTTCTCTCCCCTCCGTTCGCCTTTCGTGCAAATCCTGTCACCGGGATGACTTTTGATGAGCTCGCAGAGGAGCTCAAGAAGCCGTTTGAAATCGTTCTCTCCTCCGGTGTAAAGGTCTCGGTCGTGCAGCATCCCTTTCCGAAGCGAGGTCGTAAACAGCGCCCAGATCCTATCCCGGCTGATGTTCGTCGTGCGGTGCCCTGCGAGCGCTGTGTACGCAGCTTGATGAGGGGCAAGGGCGACGGTGAATGCCGCGATGTCACGAACTTCAAGACTGTTCGTTGCGCCAAGTGCTCTCAGGGTCACAAGTGCAATGAGATCCCTTACTCCAAAATTGTGGTGAAGCTCTTCAATCGCCTTCGTCGTGCCAAAGCGCGCGGTGCGCGGAGGTCTATTCAGAAGGCAATTCGTCGGGTCCTTGACGAGAAGCTTCGTGATATAGGGATTATTATTGGCGCTCCGAAAGAGCCGAAGAAGGAGATGGAGCTGTATGATGTGTCTTCTGGGGAGGAGGATCTCCATCGCACTCGTGCTTCTGATGCAGAGAGCGCTTCGGGTAACCGGGACTCTGATGATTCCGATGATTCGTCCTTCCAGGCGGACGAGGATGAAGGGGAGGAGTTTGACGAGAGCTCGGAGAGCTCGGAGGGCGAGGGCGAGGACGATTAGGCCGTCGGATAGGCTCTTGGGTTGGTTTCTGTGTCTCGGTTATGGGCTCTCGTACCCCTTCAGATTGTCTCATCTAGTACGAGTTAATTATCTTAGTCAAATAAAAGTTCCAGTTGATCAGTATCTGTTCTCTTGTCTGTAGTGC
>JAJFDI010000187.1:0-27457 GCA_028637685.1 Xylariaceae sp. X3-2
TTCAACAGTTCAAGATGCCTGACAACGTCCCACGAAGTCAGTACGTCAAGCGTCCCGTCAACTATTATCCCGACAAGCCATGCTATTGCTGTGTGAGTCGGGCGGTGGCCGCCTTTGATCCGTCAAAGGGGAAGCCTATCAAGTTCAAATGTTCGTTCCGCAAGGTTACCAGCGTTTTATGCCATGCATGCCGTGCCGCCGGCTGCACTTGTGATAATGTAAGTAATATATACCGGATCCCCAACGGGCCGCTAATTGATTTAGGCACCTGCGATGTTAACCTTCGACATGGAACGCATGTTGACTCTAATCGAATGTGTCACGCCTTTGTTCCGTAAAAAGCCTGCTGAAAATGAAACGGTGGGCCGCTGGAGGGCCGCCGGAGTCCGCAGAGAGTTAGCTGGAATTCAGCTCCGTCTGTCGAGCGCATTTACCCATCTGGTTCAGGAACACAAGTCGCAATTCGGCCTGAACGCTGCAGGTATCGCGTCCGAGTCGACCCGTATTATGCAGCACTACAAAAATCTTGCGGAGTATCGACGCCTCGTTCAGATGGAATCGATGGAGCCTTTCAATCCCGACTGGGTAAGTAATTCATGATCCGTCCAGATCCCGTTATTTTTTTTTACTAATTAATTGCACTTTACAGACCCAGGCACAACAGGACACCTGGCGGCGCGCTATTGAACTTCGTCTTCTGCCATATGATCACGGGTTTCTGGCATGGTCGTCTACTGTGACGGCTTTCAAGCTTGAAGTTCGAGACGCCATGGCTGCGTCTCCGACTGACCTCGCCGCATGGGTACGAGATGTGTACAAGCCGAAGGCATACGTGGCTAGATTCAGGGAGCAGTAACTAGTTCCGTAGGTGTCACGTTGTGCAGATATTGCGATTGTTATATTGATGTAATGTACGGGAAATACACGGACCGTAAAAAAACTAGGCAGTGGTGGATTGAGACGGGAAATCTGCAAAAGTTCCTTCCTTCTAAGACATGAACTCTGTGCCATCCACGATCCGTTGTTTTCTTGGCCTGCCGCGTGGTTGTTTTTCCACAAACTTAGTTCTCCCTTCAATATACTCGTTGCCGCCCTTCAATTCTATAATTCGCTCTATATGTTCCGGGATCCGTTCGATCCATGCCTGGATTTGGGGCTGCCGAAGGTCTTCCCAAGTTTTTGTCCACTTTTCAATAGCATCAGCACGAGACTTCGGCGGTCCGAATTTGCTAGTCTCTCGTTTCATCCAAAACCAACAGGGCTCGATAGCGTTCAGGTCAGGTGAATTGCCACACCATGTTAATCGGCGGACCTTAGCCAGGTCGTAAAAAACAGCTTGGACGCGGTGGGCGTGGCTAGGTGCCTTGTCTTCCTGTACAACGGTATCTGGACGGTCCTGAGCACAGTCCAAGGCAAAGGGCAGCAACCGTGGGTGTAGTATGTATTTTTGGTAGCGGAACCAATCTATACCCCTTCTCGTGCCTCGGGAGACTTTTAATCTGCCGTTTTTCAAGGTCCACCTCCATTTTTTCGTGCCGCCGATGTCCCGTTGTTTTTCTTCCCACAGATTCTTATAGTACGGCTCAATGGCCACGTTGAGGTCTTCGATCTCTTTGAGGGACTCCGTGCGTTCTTGGGCTGTTTCAGGTGTCCAACAATAACAGGGACCCTTGCGGTCATATGAAAAACTGCCCCAAAACATGAATTAAGTATACTTTTCCATGAAATCATATATTCAATCAACAAACCAATCAATCATCAATCATCATCAGTCAACAAATCATCATAAATCAAAAATCATCAAATCATAAGAAATCAAATTCAAACTAAGCCCGGTTTTCGAGTCGGTTTTGCTTTCGAATAGCCGGCGGTCCGAAGTATAGTTTGAACAGTGGACCCGGAGATGTCGATGGCTTGTTTGGTGCCAAGATCTCTGGCAAGTAGGTAACTGGACTTCCCACGGCCATTTTCTTTTTCAAGCATGTGGACAAGGGCTCTTCGAGTCCGCGATGTTTGTTTCTTGGGCCGTCCAGGCTTCGTTTCTTGGAACCACTCATCTTTGACGATAATCTGGGTGCAATTTGGGTCGAATCCATTCTTGACGGCTTTGGCATATATGCGGTTAACCTGAGATTCTGATAGGTCGGATATGGCGGCTACATCCCGTGCCGTCCAGGCTCCGCCAAGTGGAGATTTCAAAAATGTGACTATCGCCTGTGTCGCGATACTGGCATGTGGCTTTGATTTTGTTTGATTCATTTCTGGGTCGCCCACAACCCGTAAAGAAAGCGTGAAGCTTTTTTTCGTATTCAAAAGTTACGAATAGCTTACGGTCCGTAGTTAACTTTGTGGTGTATCTACGATAACATTAGTGCCCGGAACCTAACGATAGCTTCGGAATCAGGTGACACACGCGATTCAAGACGCGTCGACGGCAACGGTGATAGGTCACTGAATACGCGTGTGTTATTTCAGCCGCAATTCCAAATTCCGGAACGCGGACGGGCCAATCAATATCGTCACTCGCAACCTGCATATGATATATCACATCAGTTGCGGACTTCCATCGTGCCCCTGAATTCTGCCATGGCGGCCGGCAAAACATAAAAAAGTTCCTTGAAATCGCGGGCAATGCTAATGCCTTCAGTTATACTCAACAACACTGCCTTCACCGTGGATCAGCGAGACTGTACAGAGATCGAAGTTATAAGCATGTCTTCCCACCGTCCCATCGACCGTCCGCATTGTAGAGTATCAGTCACCGTTCTGCTTGTCTACACTTCGTACACATCACACACTTGCCAGTATTCTTCGCGTTCTTTACGATCCAATAACAACATGTCTGCCCAACAACAACAAGATGAACAGCCCGCTACCATGGAGGACCTCAACGAAATACGAGCGAATCTCATGCACCAGGTCGCTAGCTTCGAAGACGGAGCCTACGACTACCTTGGTGCAGTTACAGACTTCCTGGCGGCTCGTCGACGACGCTTCCGACAATACCAAGCTCGTCGCAACATGCCCTCCCAGGCCTCCCAACGTGTTCCCTCCCCCCCCCTTCCCCCCGCCGGTCCGTCGACGGACCAAACTCAAAATCGGTGCGTCATCTGCTACCGATGCCAAGGTCCTGGCCACTACGCTGGTGAATGTCCCTACCGCGTCCCGGACTTCATGCCTCCGTTGCGCCCGCAGCAACAACAAGAACGGGAGATGCTTACCATCGAAGCATCCCCCACGCCTGGGTCGTCAGCTGGGTCAACAAGCGGGGTCAGTAAAGGGAGGGGCAAAAGAGCGGCAGCCAAGAAGTAGATGTGGTAATAGCATCGAGTCGTCGGCAGACCGGACTTCAATATTGGCGGGCATACGTAAGTTAACTTCCTTCCGTTTAGAGTTTTGTGTTAACATTAGGCAAGCGAACCAAGGCCCTTCAACGGGTAAAAGATTTAATTGCGGTAAAAGCAATTAACGACCCTCCTGCGGTCCGGTTTCCTTGTGAGTACACTTCCTTCCCTTTTAAAGGTTCAGGTATTGACTTTGATAGTTTTGAATGCTTTGGGAGTGGGAGGTTAAAAGGTGAGGGGTAGAATGCTGGCCATAAAAATCGCGTCGTCGACGGATCAAGCCTTCGATGTGACTTCGGAGGGACTCTCTGTTCAATGGAATGTTGTGTGAAGTGTGACTCTTCTTGGCAGGTCCGGAACTGCCCGCAACTTTCCGGCGATAGAGTTGTCTTTGATCCGAGGACGGCGCGATTTTTAGGATGGTTCAAACCTTCGATGTGACGTCGGAGGGACTCTCTGTTCAATGGAATGTTGTGTGAAGTGTGACTCTTCTTGGCAGTCTCTGCCCGCAACTTTCCGGCGATGGAGTTGTCTTTGAACCGTCCAGGGTCCGTATTTTTTTTGATTTTGTTGTCTTATTTGAGCCGTCGATTGTCCGAACTTTCGATGTGACTTCGGAGGGACTCTCTGCTCAATGAATATTGTGCGAAGTGTGACTCTTTTTAGCAGTTTCGCAGACTGCCCGCAATATTCTGGCAATAGAGTTGTCACCGGACTCTCGACGGCGCGACTTTTAGGACTACAAAATAGACTACAATTGATTACCCCTTATCTCGTATTTCGCATATTAGCCTCATGCAATATGTGAAGTGATGCGCATTGCACCTAAGCCGTAAGTCGGTAAAATATGCATATTACGGTGCACGCACTATTTTTTAATCGGACTTTCGTACGGAATACACACCGTTCTGTTTCCAGGCCACTCGCGATGGATGTAACCTACGGATTACCTTGCTTCTTACCTATGAAGAACAGTACGGTAGGTAGTGCATCTACGATGACCGCCACTTCGTAGGTAGAGATGGGCTCCTAAGTTGAGAAAGGATCGTCGCCTTACTTTATGAAGCTGAGGTCTGCCTCAACTTTCACCACATATCCCTGTTGCTTTTCCCAGCCGGTATGACTACGGAATGGTTGTAGATGACGGTAGGAGAGCGGAGAGAGAAACATCAATGTTACCGGAGATATAATGCGTCGAACCCCCTTTTCCATAAGAGCACCTTGCGTCCGACTACGATGACTATTCGGCTGTATTCCGTTCAAGCAACACATTCCGTAAGGCATGATCTACTGACAGCATTATCAAGGCGCAGCTGAGAGAACACCCCCGATTCCGATTTCCAGCCCGAGAAAGAAGCTGTCTTCTAGAAATGCGGCCGTGTGCATCAACTCGGAACTCGATTAAGCCCTCAACAGGCATCTCAATTATCAGTTTTATTATTTTCTAATTCTTTCCTGGCATGTTCAAGCCCTCCTGCTCGTCGTCATCTGCAGATGCATCTTTTACGCACATGATTTGCACCTAGGACTTGACATCAGTGCCCTTCCGCACTCAGTCAGCGCCGTCCTGCTGTCCACAGAACTATTCACAGGACACATTTGCAGGCCGGTGGCACCCCAGACGCATCTGGATAGGCGGGCTGGTTTCACCCCGTTCACGCTGAATGGCGACAGAGAACCCCTAATCCGCCTGCTGGTGCCGTCTGTCGTGTCACGTCCTCGGGGTGTCAAGCAAAAGCATTGGCATCATCAGATGCTTTTGCTGTTAATTCTTCCTATTCTAGGGCTCTTGCTCTTCTGCCCATCGAGCGGAGATCCGAGGTCTGCATCTGCATCTGCATACGTGCAATCTAATCAATCAACCGACTCGGGATCTGGAGGACTTACTTCGCCGATCATCGTATCCGTCTGCATCACGGCACGTTGACTAGCTTGGCCGCTTAGTATTGGGGTTGTCTTGATGGTACAGCACGGTATACACGAGATCACCACTTATGTCCATTAAGTCTGGAGAGGGTAACGGAACTGTCGACAATACACGGAATACTGTAGGAGTCTGGTAGGACATTCTACGAAAATGTCGCCATGATAGTACGGAGTATCAACATACTCATAACTAACAGGGAGGATGAGAATTCTATCGATTGCCGAACGGGCCGTCTTTGAAGATAGACCGCAGGTGTGTGTGACGACGCTGTAGCCGGCGGCAACAAAGACCTCCAAGCGAGCCTTGACAAAAAGTCTAGGCAACGTCTGCTTAACCTAGCACAGTTGAATCTGGGGTAACGGCGGAAGATCTTAGTCGCCTTCCCAAGGCTCGTTCTCTGATGGTCCTTGGCATGCTGTTCGCCGTTACGCACGTCCTGTTCTCTACGAAGTACTCCATACAGCATAAGCCGGCGTTCATGCTCGCGTCAGACGAGAAAAGGGTTCGCCTATGAATGCTCTCGATTGTCCATTACTACCTCCATATATATTGGTACCTATTTGTAACTGCAATTCACCTGGGTTATCGCCCCCTATCCTTTCTGCCTCATAGCATCTCGATATCCGGACGCATCACCCCGTCTTTAGTATGACTGCTAAAAGGAGTTTTGACGAGGTATGGATACTCCACTCCCATCATGTCTAACATCCCGCAGGTTTCGCGACAGTACCAACCTAGTCATAGGGTCTCTCCGAAGTACATAATGGTGATAAACAATACAGACGGGCAGTGCCGCAGTGCCGTCAAGACTGGACTGGCAGGGCGTTGTGGCGTACCTTGCATTAGTCCAGACGGGCTTGGAGGGTCAGGTAACCTGCCTATTCGGCGGGTACCGCAGAAGCAAAAGACATTGGGCGATTTGCTCGGCAGTTCTGGGTCCAATAAACGCACCAGCCAGACGTCGCGCTGCAATCTGGATCAGGCTACGGGTCTGGAAAATCGTACGGTGATAAGACCTCGCTTCGATGAGGATAAGGTGTAGGTAGGGCCCGAGTCCCTATGTTCCAAGTTTCTTGAGCGCTCGGGAGGCGATTAGTTATCTGCATGTGAATCATCCTCGTTTTGGTCACGGGAGGGTCGATGGCACGGGGTGTTTTGAGGGAGAGGGGAGGTTTTATGGAATGTTTTCTCGCCAATGTTGCGATCGCAGGCATTCTGCATTGCAGGCATGATACTGCACTTGTGTACATGGCGATACTTCTGCAGGACTAACATGGTTGGCTTCACTTACCAGCCGACGTCGGGATCACGGTGGAGGTAGCGACGATGTGTGAAGACTGGATAGACATCTGTCGAGCAACCTGGTTGACGATGTTGAGTCTGTGCTGTCCGAAAGGATACAGGCTCACAGTCCGCAATGATGCCGGCATGAGTAGCGATCATGCACATCATCAATGTCAGTAAATGTATCATCAATTGCATCTCAATCGGAAGATAACAATCGACTCCACGTCCCGACGAGTTCGGAGATACGGAAAATAAGGGTAGTATTACGTGCACGAGCGAAGTCACAGTTCGCTGCACGCTGCGAGTGTTACCGGATATTTGCGAATAGTGTCTCTCTCGATTCACCGAGGAGCCTGATGTTTGGTCCATGGAATGCACACGCCTCCTATGTACATGTATAACGATGTAGGGAGTTGACATCGTAGTTAATATAGCAGTATGCAGATAAACTGACCGTACGGATTAAAGTGTCTCCATTGAGAATGCCGACCGAGTAAAGATCTACATACGGAGGAGTTTCCGTACAGATTCTCGCAACAAGGGAATTAATCCACATTAGCCGGAGGGGACTCGGAGAGGTTACATGCATGGATTCCGTTGTAACAGTTTCGTACATGGCATTCATGTAAGTAAGAAGTACCGACGAAAGATCCCTTGCCTGAGGATGTAAGTAAGATCCGTGTTGGTGAAGTCGATTAACAACTCGGCATCTACAGATCAACCCCGCTGGCAACGACTCCTACACTGATCCTCTGTATCTTACTTCCACATGTAAGTGTTTACAAACACGGATATCATCGTCGTGCTAACTGCTAACTACCTACCCTACATAACCACTGACTTACATGGACCCTCTGCGTTCCGCACTCGTACATACATCATGTACACTACGCCTGTCATCATGCGCCCCGCCTGCAGTCAGAAAAAATAAATAAATTCAGGGAAAAAGAACCTACACATATTATGTAGCTAGAGATGTAAGGTAACGCGCCGCGAGTTACCTACCAGACAATAGAAGTATTCGCAAGTACATTGGAGAAGAAACAACTCACATTTATATGCCGAACCGGTAGAACGAATCGATCTAACCCCTTCGGCTCCCGGGCAAGAAAAGAAAACAAGTGGCGCTCTAGGGTCTGAGACTTTGAGTCAGATCTGTATGTATGTCTCGAGGATACCCTGATAAGCTGGCCTTCGTACACTACTCAATGCTCGCTCTTCTATTGTTTCTGGAACCATCTATGTGAGAGACACGAGACGGGGACCAGCGGAGTGTGACCTCCCTATACTGCAACGAGTTAATACGTCTGTATTCCGTCTGTATGTAAGGATTAGGTACTTCGTATGTACGCGGTAGGAAACGAACATGCAAGACAATGGTGAGCCCCTCTTTCTTTCGAATCCGTATCGTATCGTACATACATACTTACCCGCCGGCCATGTGTCTCGGACATCCGGGTCCTGGATCCATACCTTCCTACTTTGTCTAGGGCCTATGATCTTGATTTACTGGACCCTTTGTAATCAGACGGGATAATGTGAAGGGGTTCGTTGTGGGAAAGACAATCGGTGTTCGAGAATCAACTTGGGAGAGGGTTACCTGCGGGATAACAATTATGCTTAACTAGCATGTTGTGACGGGATGGCGATGATGACGGCGAGGAGTAGGTAAGTAGATGTTCCCGTCCTCGTCAACGGCTCCTGGCTCCGCCTCCTCATCGGCACTATGATAATCGAGCCGTTCGGGCCGCGCACGGGGTCACGTCCGATGGTCCTCGTCCTGCATACTTTATACATCCCACATACTACTCGTACTCTGTCTGATATCATTCCAATATCAATGCATGATCTTTACAGCGTACGACATCCTGCTGAAAATAGTACGCCATGTCGTTCAGAGAGCGAAAGAGAAAGTGAGAGAGAAAGAGAGGGAATGCGCAAGCCTCGCGCCCTGGGCTGAGCGGGGTCCATGATCTGATCTGATCTGATCTGGATGTAACGGCACCGTCGGTCTCGAGGAGGATTTATTAATGCTGCAAGGTACGGATGTCTGTCTGCTAGAAGCGCTCGTGTCGCCGTCAGCTTTATCGTCAGCTTGTACGGATTATTTTGTATTAGTTTAAGTCCTGGAGGCATTGAGGAAGACGATCGACGATGCTGTCGCACGACTTCAACTAACCTGGTATCGCTGTGTGTGTGTGCTGTTAAGCAGAACAGGTCTCTGAGCGCAGCATAACATTACCGCAGACAGGCAGGCATGTATTGGCGCACAGCGTCGGATTTTATACGTTCATCGAGATCATCTTCCTTCCTACCTATTGAAGTGATGACACCCCCCTTCTACATCCAGTCCCTACGAATATCACGCCACAGCAAGGCGAACACTTCGTCTAGAAGCTTAGATATCGCCTTCTGCAGGCCCTTTCATTCCCTACTATGTAAGTAGTTGCACTCCTCAGATACATGCCGACATATCTCCATGCCAAGTTGCGAGTAGGTATATACGTCTGCAAACTACCGCCATAAGGCTGAGTACCAATGAGATATCCTGAAGATAATGAAGAAATAGGACGTCGATGTGGCGTGTGATGGTGTAGGCCCCTATTTCATGCAGGTACGCTGATAGTCACCTTCGTGATTATGGACTCTTGGACTCTTGGTTGTTGAACGCGATTGGGAGGTGTAGGTTTTCGTGCCATGTTCTCCCTAGGAATAGGTATGGTGGGTTGCGAGCTTGCGCAAGTTATTGCCTGGGCATGTAGATCTTCGGGTTCAGCTCTCGTAGGACTTTGTCTGGGGTTGAGTGCTGAAGTCTTGCATGGGGCGGGCATTTTGTCGGCCTGGATACTAACTCGTTGATCAGAATGGTATTTTAGGATACTATCACAGTCGTGAACATGATCTCAAGAACCCATTGCCAAGCTGTCAGTCCGAGGCCGTAGCCAGGTAGGTGGTAGCTGCCAAGCGACTCGCATGAGAACAGTCGTCATCTCCATCTCTTTTCCATCTCCTCGACAGATGGTGTGGGCAGGACGCCTACTCATTCGCTCCGCTTCGTCTGGGGTTTGGGCTGACCGGTTTAATCTGCAAGGTTAATATATATTTTCGTCCAGGTTTATCATTCAGGGGTATTATGTGTTGGTCAGGGTTGTTAATATGTTTTTCGTTCAGGGTTACTATGAGACTTGGTTCAGAAAGCTGATAGGACGCATTGCGAAGCGTTGCATTTTTGGCTTTGGTTGAGGGCTGGGACGGGATACGGGTGGCGATGATGATGTTGCATTCGTGTCTGTGTGGTTGAGGATTGTCACATGATGGTGATGTATTAATGCATGGACTTGGGGGAGAGTGTGGTGCTTCACGCGATTGAAAGGACTATGTTCTGACGAGATGGTAACCTGGTAGCTGGTAACAAATCTCGAGGTTGCGAACATGTAGTCGTCGTGACTATACAGAACAAACGTAACCCATAGCAAAATATATGCAGCAACAGACATACCTTCAACAACAACTACAAAATATACCGGAACCCCAGAACAACACCCGCCTCATCACCCCTATCCGCCTCCTCCCGTTCAGCCAATCTCTCATTCTCCCTCTTCAGCACCACTCTCACAACACCAGCAACAATCGCCACAGACAACGCAACACACGCAGTAGCAATCCCACCACCTAGATACCGCGGGCCGTCAGACGCAGGATACATGTAACTGCCATAGATATTCGCCCCGTTGCCGATGAGATTCGCGAAAGAAATGCACGCGCTGCGCTTTACGAGCGGACGAGGGAAACTGTTGGCGAGCCAGGCGAGGATGATTTGGTAAGCCGGGACTGCGCCGATGGGGAGGAGGAAGATCTGGTGGTTTTGTTAGCGAAGGGTAGAGGGGATATCCCCAAGGATACTCACGGCAAAGAATCGCGCCCCGGTGTTTAGCGTCGCTACGGCGATGATATTCCCCACGACGGAGATCAACATCAGACAGATTATATGCATGCTGCGGTCGGCATAGCGACCCGATGTATACGTCGCAATGAGCGACGCGAAAAACGTGACGATCCACGCCGGCGCGGTCAGGAGTAGCGTCTCGATATGCCCGAAACCGAGCGTCGCCACGATGGTGGGGAAGAAATACTGGAAGGCCTGCGAGAGGATGGAGAGGTGTTGCAGGAGGGTGAAGAGGTAGAGCTTCGGATCTGTGAAGGCTAACCTGACGCCTTCTTTTATTGAGGTAGAGGTCGCGAGGTCGGCTTCGCCTGTGTCGTCGATTAAGCGCCATTGTGCGTAGGCTTGTTCTTCGGGCGTTAGCCAGGGCGTGTTTGTGGGGTAGTTGGGGAGGATTAGGGATGCGGTGAGGGCGATGGTGATTGTGAGGACGCCTTCGATTATGAAGAGCCAGCGCCTGGGTTTGCGTTAGTTTTTTGGTGTTGATGGGGGGTGGTGAGTGCTTACCACCCTGAGATTCCGTGGGCACCGCTTAATCCTGAAAGGACGCCGGCGCCGATGAGGCCGCCGAATGCGTTTGCTAGTGAGCTGCCGGAGTAGAACCAGGCGATTCTGTAGGCCATTTCTCCTCTTGTGTACCAACTTGACATCAGGAAAATCTGTAATATAGTATCTCGTGTCAGTCGCATATCCATGCAAACAAACCATCGTCAGGTTGTGAAGGGGTTCTCACCGCCCCAGGAAAAAAAGGCGCCTCCGCAAACCCAAGGAAAAAACGCGTCACCACAAGCCCGGTAAAAGACTTCGTAGCAGCCTGCGTCGCAGAGATAACACCCCAGATCGTCATCGCAAGTCCAAGGTACAACGACGGCCGTAATCTAGTGAGTAACAGGTTCGACGGCAGCTGCATCAGTATATATCCTACGAACAGGATACTCGTCGCCAGATTGAAATCCGTCCCCTTCATGCCCAGGTCCTCTTCGAGGGTCCCGAGACGCGCTTGCGAGAGGTTACTGCCAGTGTTAATGAGAAGAAGTGTATAATGGTGAGCGAGACGTACTTTCGGTCCAGGAAGTTGAGGAGATACATCAGCACTAGGAGTGGGAGTAAGTGTATGTCGACTTTTCGCAATAGTCTCCTTCTCATTGCTCGATGCCAGTCTGCATCTGCAGCTGTGAACTGGCGGAACCGGCTGATATCTTCTTCGCTTATACCACGTTTTCTGGCCGCCTCTTCCATCACATGTTTTCCAACTGCATCCTTGTCGTCGTGGATAGCCACGGGGGCTTCCTGGAGCTTTAGGTCATCCATTTTGGATCAAAGGTAGATATGGTTCCCAATAGTTCAGATGGACTCAATAGCAAGTCGACAATATCCTATTGATATAATCCCATCCCCCGTCTCTTCTTCCTCGGCAATATACAGAAGGGGCAGGTCCGTTGAGCTTCCCCGCAGATACCGAGATCGAGTGCATCTCCCCGTGGGGGATCCAACGCGGGGATCTGGGGTAAAGGGGTCACGATGTGACGCTACATAGGGCATCACTCCCGACGCGGCATTCGATGAATGTTGTGAGTGCGGATTCGGATCTCGAGTTCTATAGTTCGCTGTTTGGTCTCGATTGAAACGATCACTTTGATCCGATGCGACTCTTGTCTGTCATGGTGAGTTTGTGAGGAGTCCCGGACTCTTGGGATTGCTGGCATGGTGCGGATGGAATGATGGAATTGGGAAAACAGAGAAAACAAGGCAATGCGTATTGGTGAAGAAAGACAGACAGGACACAGAAGATGTTATACTCGTACACGTGAGGGGCTGCATGGATGTCTTGGCGATCGATGTTGCATGATCTATGGGCCCTGATCTAAGCGACGGGATCGACGAGAATAGGTGGTTGCTTCTGTTATTTATCAGTGATGTTATTGTTCTGTATTCCAAATTGTTTGGGACTAGATTACTGAGCACCGTACTTCAGAATTGAAAGGGTAGGTATCGAGATTCGATCGATAACACATGGGTTGTAGCAACAAGTGAATTGAGATATAAGTGTAACAGATTTCATGTTCACATATTAATACAGGTAAGATGAAAAGATGCAATCTAAATCATCGCGAGGTTAAACATGTGGGAGTTGTGAGTATCAATACTGGGGACTATATGACCTCCTATTCAGCTCAGAGCAAACTGGAGCAGGCAGACTTGGCGTATAGGCTCAACATTCGTTCGATCTTGTACCAGAGTAGAGATTCTGCAGAATGCACCGTGGAATTAACCTCGGAATAAGTTGACTGACCTTATGACATGAGTTCTCTTCAAGACTTCCTTATACTATGTCGAGTCTGGGCGGTGATGAGGCAGACTCTCAACCCCTGAGTTTAGTGATGATTATCGCGGCGCAACCTCTCAGCGTGGTCTCATCGTTTACTTCCGCGACTGCTGAACCGGCCAAGAACTCGAATAACAGCAATGAAATCTTCACAATCCATGGACCCATCCCTTCAAAAATCTCTTTATTAGCAATGGTGTGTATCTCTCTACACGGGTATCTCAAATCTTCCTAGCTCATGAGTTCGCAGCCTTCTCTAACGACACCAACAACAGCGCCCGTCTGAATAGCCTCATTCGCACCACCCGAGATTCTATACTCGATCTCAGCCAGACCGTCGAGCCAACGCACCATAACCTCAGGCTTGACCTCCACTGTAACGAGCTGCTCCGACACTGCCGTGATGATGTCCGCCAAGGCGAGACCGTTCGCGACTTTGAGCGTGTTGATGGTTGACAGACAGGTTGTTACGTCGCTGGTTGTTAGCAGCGTGTTGACGATCTTTGTGATGGCATCCGGTGGCGGCGCAGCGATGCAGTTGTAGATAGTCTCTGTGGTGATGGTTTCGCGGATGATATCCTTTTCAGGAATCTTAGGTCCGTTCCTGGGCTGCATGGGTGTGCCTTCTCATAGTCAGTACAAACTCACGACCTGAGTAGAGTAATGAGACTTACTAGATGCATGACAAGCCTGCAGAACATTCAGCGCTCGTCGCATATCTCCCTTGCTCAACTTAACCAGCGCATCCGTAGCATCGGCATTAATCTTAACCCCTTCCTCCAAAACAACCTTATCGACAAGAACGCGAATATCCCCTTCCTTCAACGGACTGAACCGGAACCGCGTACATCTCGATAATAACGCGGGCGAGAGCTTATGTGTGTAGTTCGCAATGACGCAGAATCGCGTGTTGGCAGTGTACTTCTCCATGATGCGGCGCAGAGCCATCTGCGCCGTGTTCGTCATGGCATCGGCTTCGTCCAGAATGATCAGCTTGAACGCGGCGACGCCGCCCGGACGGGAGGCGCCCCCCATCGTGAAGATCTGCTTCGTTGAGGCGAAGGTCTTGATTTGTTCGCGCACGACGTCGATGCCTCGGTCATCGGAGGCGTTGAGCTCGAGCACCATCTGCCGCATGTTCTCCTGGCCGTAGATCCGGCGCGCCAGGGCTAGGATTGTTGAGGTCTTTCCCGTGCCGGGAGGACCGTAGAGGAGGAGATGCGGTAGGCGGTTTGAATCTACGAATTTGTTGATAGTGGCGAGAATGTCTTGGTGGCCGGAGACGTCTGATAGAGTCACTGGCCGGTATTTCTCAACCCTGGTTCGGGGTTAGTTAGAGGATTCAAAGCGATGAGGGGCGCAGATCCATACCATGGAAGAGAATCTTCGGCCTCGACGGGCAAGTTTGCAGCGCTTCGCTTGCCCTTGGCTGTGTTATCTGAGGAAAATACGATGTCGTTGGTCCGGGGACCGTCGACGTCCATCTCATCCTCATAATCAGACATGGTGAATTATTTAGACAACCGGCGATTGTGAGTTTCTGTAGTGTTTTGTTCACTCAGTTCATCAAATAAGAAATCTGATGAAAGCTCAATAACTCTCAGGTGTGGTGTTTCTTTTCTCTATGAAGCTGGTGACAATGATGATGGACAGCTCAATTCGCTAAGATCTGGAGACGCGTAAAGTGATTTCATAGCGCGTTCTAGGGCCTAGATGACTCGATAGATGCACAGATCCCCTCATACGCATTAGGCCTTGTAGTCGCATATTTCTCTTTCATATATGTACCAAAGCAACTGAATTTATCTATGCAGACTCATCCCTAACAGCTCTTTTGGTGAGAAGCTTCTCTTCTCAGCCGGCACCACAAGTAAACACATCAAATTTCATGCAAATCGTTTGAATTACCTTCGAGGCAAATGAACAACCCCTTCTTTCTATGAAACGCCAACGCAAATGATATCAAATCGCGGCTAATCAAAATGAACCTGCCATCCCTGAAGCACATCCACGCCCACGCTCGTCCGAGTGACGCTCACGCGTGATAACCAAGAGTTCTCATAGGAACCTTTCGGAACGCCTTCACCCCTTAACCTTAGTCTCAACGGTACCAGTATCCGTATCAGACTCCGAGCTGAACGAGGACCAATCACTACCCTCCGACTCAGCATCTGAGTCTGAGTCCGCCACGGTATCGGAATCAGTGGCATTCCGCACCGTCAGCGTCTTGGCAGGACTGGGCTGCTCTTCGCTTTTATCATTCCAGTCTTGCTCATCCTCCTCCTCTTCAACATCATACAAATCCTCCGTATCCCCTTCTTCCTCACCCTCGCCCTCACTCATTCCCTGTGGGCCGGGACTTACAGCCCACCACGCCTCCTTCCCCTCCTTGTACCCCTTTCGGCCGGACTGGCTGGGCAGACTCTCGCGATGACTCTCATCATCCGCGCACGACGTGCTTCTGTCAAGGCCATCTTTGCCTTGTCTCAACCGCAACGGCACATGCCGTCCAGCCGCCTCCCTCCTCGCCTCCGCGAGCAACAGCTCATACCGGCGCTGCAGACACTGCGAGGGCGAATCACAATCAACCCAGCAATCATGCGTCGTCTTCTTATCTCGCATCCCTTCTAACCCGAGCACCTTGCGTCGCCACGAGCCCCATTGCTCCCAGCCCGTGTAATCGAACATGGCGGCGCAGGACCCGGAGTCCCGACGGCGCTTTCGTCCTCGCGTGCTGTTGGGGTGGGGAGTGCTGGTTATGCAGTATGTGTGGTCGCAGTCGAGACAGCGACGCGTGCAGCCGAGACGGTAGATTGTTTGGCAGTGGTGGCATTGCCAGATCCAGGCGCGCGGCGTGCTTGGTGGTGGGGGCATGAAGGAGGGTTGCTCCGGGCTTGCGGGGAGGATGTTGCGGAGGTGGAGGCGGGCTGGGGGGGAGAGGGGTGTTGAGGTCTGCATTTGTGTTGAGGGGGTTCGGATGGAGGAGGGTCGGGATGGAGTTGATGGCATAGTGGCGATTTGGGTCTTGGATTTGGGTGGGTTGGTTTACTTGATGCTGGTTTTGCGATGGGCGTTTGGGTGGCAAAGGTGTTTGGTGGGAGATACGGGCTGGCAATGTGTTGATGTTGCGCTGTGATATGGGAGATCGATGGATGGATCTCGTGATGGTGAGTTGAGTACGTGTCGTGGAACTGACTTGAATTAGATCGATCGATTTGGCGAAAACAGCACGGCCGGCGCGCTGGTACTACAAGCGAGTGTGAAGAAGAGAAGTATAGTATATCTAGGCACGAAGGGAAGAGGAAACGAGAGTGACTGTTCGGAACACTAACAACAACAGGGGGAAACATCTACATATCACCACAAGCTGACCATCTACATCCAGCACCCAGGGACTTTTTTTATCTACTTTATCTACCGACAAAGACAGACGACTCGGCTATTAATCAAGGCCCGCATATATCCTGCTCATCGTTCGGCTTTGTCAGTCCTCGGGCGTCTGCTCAAGCCAAAATGGTAGATACCTACCTAGGTACGATTTGGACATCGGACTCATTGTGTCGTGGATAAAGGCGCACGTCATTCGCGTGGTGCTGCTTTATCTTCCTCATGGGACCCGTCTCGTGCTGCCCGACAATGAGAAATTCCCGACGGACGGACGAGCCATCCAGACAAAGGCCTGCCAACGACAGAGCATTACAGGATACTGCGTCACAGCTGACTTGGTTCGCATACATATGGATTATCCAGATACCACGAGGACGGTCTCGGTAATTGACAGTTATAGGTACGTTGTTATTGTTGCTATTACGCTCGACTCGGTTCATCGACGGTTTCCAGAACAGCTCCAGACAATCTCCTTGACTATTGTGTTTACATGTCACAGCTTGTTGATCATATTGACGAAAAGACGGGTGCAGTACTGGCTGATGCCCTATGATCACTTGACTAAATACATGGGAAGTGCAATTTCTGTTCAATTGATGGGAGTATCGCTACTAGTTATTACACGGCCCGCCGGAAAGTCAGCAAAGCTCGAATGGCGAGTGAACGTGTTGTTTTCTTGCAGACTGATTGACAGAAGGGGCTCTAGTCTCGTCTGGGCGTGAGGTGCAATGCCAAGACTCAGGAGCACATCATCACCCTTCATTCTGTGATCCATCCGTCATGTCGGGCGGCCTAGGTAAACAGGAAACCCTTGGAACGATGGAAGTATAGTCTGCTTCAGAGAGAAAAATGAAATCACGCAACCGAATAATAACCTATGCCCGTCATAAACTCCGCCCACAAGATTCTTCTTGCTTCGTTGCTCCACATCCATCACATCGCGCCCGCAACAAGAGAAGGATGGAGTCTCAACCCAGAACCAACCATCGAGGAGTCGGGGATACATCAAGGAAAAAGCCATGGTATATCGAGAGACTGCCCACCTCAAGACTCAATAGCCTTGTTCTTCTTCTTCTGTTCAACCTTCAGGAGCAGGGCGCGATTGATATGGGGAAGGACACCACCGTAGGCGATGGTTGCGCGGATCAACGTATCGAGCTCTTCATCACCGCGAATAGCGAGCTGAAGATGACGAGGCGTGATGCGCTTGACCTTCAGGTCCTTGGCGGCATTCTACAGAAAATGTCAGCTTCATGAGTCTCTTTAACTACGAGTAAAGTGCGGCCGGCACATGTGAAGACTCATGTGCACAGCACATAAAAAAGGAAAACTGAGAAGAATACTCACGCCTGCGAGTTCAAGAACCTCAGCAGTCAAATACTCGAGGACGGCAGTGACATAGACGGCAGCTTTGGCGCCAACGCGCATCTTGTTCTGAGTATTTTGCTTCAAGAAACGCTTGACACGGCCGCACGGAAACTATGGAGATAACGCGTTAGCTTGACGACGAAGTGGATGTGATGGAGCAACGTGAAAACTATGTCATGCGCAGCTAATGCACTTGGTCCAGCTGCAACTGAGTCCAAAGGTGAAGAGCCCCAGAAGGCCGCATAGGCCGCAGCTCAACTTGCTACTGTCGAGAGGTAGCGCGCCAAGCTACGTGCAGCGGGGGGACGAACGATAGCAGACGACGGCGACAGCGAGCATGGCTGACAAGATAGGTAGGTGTATTGAATTGGATCATTATCGCGGCGGTTGACTTGCGCGGGCGCCCCAATGCGTAACTCGGGGCGAGGAGGCAGTGACGGGCATAGGACTATCGATGGACGAGGGGGGCGAAGAGGCGAAGAAGCGAGGGGTGAGGAGGATTCATCGGCAGCGTGGGCAGAATTCATCTCATCTTACCTGCAGTCCGGCACGAGCAGAGTGGCTCTGCTGCTTCTTGGGGCCCTCAACAGTGGTCTTGCCGCCGGAGCTCTTACCTCCGGAGACTTTACCTTTTCCACCAGCCATTGTTGTGATGCGGGCGGAACTAGAGAGGGTGGCGAAGGCGCGGAAGCCGAAAGTGGATTGATGGGACGCAATTAGCGGATCACGAGAAACTTGGTCAATGACCCGATGATGGATTGCGCAGCGGGAACGGGCGTGGATCAATATCGAGAAAAAATGTGTGTCGGGGTTGGTGATGTCTGTGGGAGGATTAGAAAGTTCGAAGTCGTAGATGTGGATGTGTGGGTGTTGTTGAGAATGTTTGCGCGTCGGGATGCAGCGAAAATTGTTTTGGAGCTTTGTTTTGGTTGGTATGAATTTCGGACAGAAAGCACCTGATCGAGTTTGATCGCCCCCCAGTTCAAAATTTGGAAACGCCAGCAGTGCCTGTAGTGACGCCTGTAGCGACGGGCTCTAGCGACTGATGCCTGAAAGAACGGCCTGAGGGTGCTATGTTTTAGGCAGGTTAGGCAGGTGGCAGGTGGCCCGTAATCAGATCAGTTTTAGCTGGTGTGGTGTTGGGGAAGCCGCGCCCGGACAATGTCAGGCTTTTGTTGGTGTCCGGCTAGCGTGTCTGGTTAGAGAGGCCAGGCACGAAGTACTTACGTACTTGCCCGACGGAATAGGTACGGGAATACAGGCGGCCACTGGGAGCAAAAGCCAGGCTCGAAAAGTCAGTCGCGTGTGATGGCAGCACGACGGTTCGAGCCCTGCCCGGGAATGCGTAAGAATGGGCGCCTGTATTCCGTAATCCGTAGGCAACCTCAACCGTCACTGAACGGCGCAGTGACGACCCCGCAGCAGACTCAACAGTGCAGGTGGGCGGGCACACCTCAGCGAAATGGGGAAGCCATGATCCATCACTGCCCATGAGCCGCTAAAACCTTAGTCATACGGTCCACGCTAAGGTCGGGTAAACTCCGGGTTCGGCGAGATCATGCGTCTCTGAGGGGAGCCATATCGGCTTCACGATGGTGTTGAAGATATGGCCAAGCCAAGGCCAGGACTGCCAGACCCTTCCGTAAAAGGCTGTAAGTCGATCGGGATGCGATTTACTTACATCATGAACCCCTCTCATCTGAGCTCAGATGACTGGGAGGTGCCAAATATTCCCGTATATGAGGCTTCCGCAGTCTCTGAGATGGACTCCCAGGCATGATGACGGGCTGGCCATTATTTCGTATGACCTACCTAGACTTGAGTTTAAGGAGCCTGGAAGACAGACGTTTGCCTGATCTGTGCAGAACAACCAGAAGTGAAAGATGAGACACACATAGTCAAAGAACCGGCAATTCAGCATCAAAGCCGAGACGGTACGAAGTATAAGTACGAAAAGATAGCCTGATCTTGGGTGCGCGGTGCTGTCGTCCTTCACAAGGCCAAAACCCCGAGAGAGTGGTGCGCCGTGCCAGATGGAAGTGTGGCTGACGAGGCCATTCCCACCGCCACATACGGATTTTGTAATCCTGCGGTGCGCCATACTCCGTAGTCCCGGCCGAAATATTCCGTAGGGTGGACAGATTAGGTAACGCGCATTACTGATCAACTTTCCTATAAATAGTACGGGATGCCTATCGTCGTGCGTTTGATCCATAGGTAGCTTGCGCTCAACTTCGCTCGGCGGAAAGGACGAGTAGTGTCTACATCTATGAGGTGTATAGAACCCCATCAGTTCGAATGGTGCCTGGTATTAGTTACCTGCCGACACCCAGAGGATTATTCCCTAGGTATTCCCTACTATGCACTCAACTCTTGGAGCTGGTAACGTGTGATACTCGACCCTTTCCAGTTATGTAACGAGGAAACGGAATTTGTGCCCCTTTATTGATGATTCGTTTCGTCACCCGTTCACCTGAACGGAGCAGACTACACTACACGAATTAGGGGTCATAGAGGGCCTGTGAGATGAGGATAGACGCTCACCTTGACGAAATCAATGCCATCGCGCACCGGGGACGTCGAGGACTCGAGATTCAAGGAGCAGGAATTTCAGGAATTCTCCAGTATTTGTTCGGCCGCTTTAATCGATCTCTCTTCAAGAGCCCCCTGACTTCGTGCACGGCGTCATCCTGTGTGTAGCCGACCACGACCTTGCGCCGGGCTATGTTATCATATACTTCACTATGCCTAACAGCATGTGCCCGTCGCGTTCCTGGCGTGAGTTGTGATGGCTTTGGTTCGGTCAACTCATTGCGTACTGCCCCTATTGGATCTCATGAGGTCTGCTATGACGGTCATAAAGATAATAATTTCTCATGTTACCGCAGCGCATGAGGCCAGAAATAAGTCGTCGGTCCCTTATATGCAGCGTTCGGTGAATCCTGAGAGCGTACACAGAATAGGGAGACTTGGTGAAGTGAGTTGGACAGGCATGGTTTCGTAAGTATGGGCTTTAACAGGAATCCGGCGAGTCGTTTGCTTTCACCATGATATTGTGATGTTCCCAGTTATCCGGGACTGGTTTGTCTCTTCAGAGCTTTTATCATTTGCCTTAAGCTTTACTGCAATAATGAACTGAGATTAATCGCCAGCTGACATTGATTTCAGATCGACCGGTAACAAACTGTGAGGCTTGTATTGACATTCTCTGTTTGTTACACCGAGGATTCAACCTCTGACCTTCGGAATAGGGGCCACAATAATAGGAAGTCATATCCGTCCAATCTCCTACATAACGTTTAAAAACGTACGGGACAACAGTCACCAATTTACAGAAGACGTCTAAGTACTTCCACTGGTAATTCCCAAGTAGAAAAGAAATCAGAGTCCAGAGTCGATGCCCCTGAACGAGAGTCTACAAAGCATTCACACGCATGCCTGGGTAAGGACATGCTCTTTTGTTGGCCTACAGCCTTCGTTTTGGAGATGACCTCGAAACAGAGTGACATCGAAGCTGAGACAAACACAACGAAGAAGGGTTGCGAGTACCCGTTGTCAAAACGCAGCTGACGGCTGTCCACATGCCTAGAAATTTGGTATTTTGCATTCGTCCGGCTGCATGCCTGTGAAAATGCCCGGTTGGACGGGGACCCGCAAATTAACGACGGATTCCTTGGATGGGAATGCGATATCTCATTCGAGGCTTGAGACGCCTGAGACAGTCGTGATAGGTAGTGTGCGGATTTATGCGGATTGCGCTTGGTCCTGTCATTGCCTAGGTTAGCGGATGCTCGATCTTGCTTCGTTTGTTTGGCTAATTGCGAAGTCGACATGGTAAACAGTAAGTATCTAACGAAGCGTACCCTCCAAGATCTCACGATGGTGGAATCGAGCGGCTCGGTGTTGTTTGGCTAGGCAGTAGGTTGATAATTAATTAGAGTAGATATTTATTATTAGACCTTCCAACGTCACGTCACTCGGCTTTTCAACGCAGACAGGCTCACCAGGACGGCCGAGAGATAATATCAGGTATGTATTCCGTACGGATATCGATTTCAGAGACTGGCCACGGATGGGATCGTACCGATTGGAAGGCCAGTTTGCAGATGCGAGGTGTGGTCGCACGCAGCCCACGATCACGGATGGAGGCGCACGCAAGAGCAAGTGTGGCCCGAGACTCGTCCGCATGGCAATATGCTGGATCCGGTGGTTTCAATAAGCGGAGTGGTGGTCGTCTCGTAGACGGGATACATGTGCTTACCACATATCTTGATAGTCCGGGTGGGTGCGAACGGTTGTCGGTGTTGATGGCGCTGGACACGTTGGGGCATCAAATGGGGACGGCTCGATGCGTAGGTATCCTTGGGCACGCGGGCCGGATTACCTGCAGAGTATTACATTGTATCTACGAGGAATGAGATACTATTCGTACGAGTAATCAGTAAATAAAAAAGTATTGGTTTATTTCATACATCTCATGAGAGAAATGTTCAGCAGGCAAGGGTCGAGCAGACTATGCACGAAGTTTCTGATCCGGGGCAGATCCAATAATGGCCATTATCTAGAAATTTTCTGTGGAAGAAATCTTTTTGACGACGATCCGCCAATTTCTCACGGGCATCGACGAGTACATACATCCCACCGGCGGAACGATTTAGAACAGATCCTGTTATTAGTGTCCGAGGACCAGCGAGGCCGTCTCTGCTAGGTCAACAGGTAATATTAAGGGGGATTCTCCCGTCTGTTTATTCCCACGAGCCAGACTGCATATGGAATTCCTGCTAGGTAGGTAGTTCCGTGTGGTATTTTCGAGTTGACGAAATTTTCATCAGGAACACTGCGGAATCCTTGGAAGTTTACAGAATAGGTACAGGTAGCTCGACGACAACTCCCTGTGTTGATAACTACCTACCTAACGAAATACAGGAGGAATGAAGTATCGTAGAGACCAATAAGTGTTATGGCATCGTTCCATGAAGCTGTTCAGCCGGAGTTACCTAGGTACCTTGGGAGTTATCGAATCCGTCAACCCAACAGCCCTTCATTTAAACCCTCGTATCATCAACAACATGCAGAGGGGTCTCAGACCGATTCGCAAGTTACCATGTGTTAATGTAGGTAATCCGCAGGTAAGTAATCCGCACATGTGTACCTGTCTAGTACCGCACTACCGGGTCGGGGGTTCTCTTGGCTTGAAGGTGTTGGATAGTAGAGTAAATGTGGAACTCTGTGTGTGTATTCCTGCGCTCCCCCGAATTCGGGGAGCTTTCCAAGTAGTCTTTATATAGGAATAATTTACATAATTATTTTGTGCGCTCCAAGCCACACTACCTCGCCACAGCGCCACAGTGCTTATGTAATCCAACACACCCCCCTAGGAATCGCCCTATAGGCTATTCTATAGGCTGTTTCCTAGGCTCCTTTAGCGTGCGCTGGGGCCACTGCACAAGGTGCACTCCAGTGAGGTATTTAGTGAGGGGTTTACGGCGGGGTGCTCGTCAAACTCGACACTGGAGAGCTCCCGACCACTTCTCTCAGCCAATTTTGTGTGGTGAACCTTAAGTTGGGCTCGCAACTGTCCGCTCCCCTGAGTGAGTCCTGGAAACGGTACAACTCTTCAGGTTATCAAAGGCGACTGCTATGCTTCCTCGCCTCATAGGCTCCAGGTTAGGGCGAATTCTCCAGTATAAATACCCTGCTGCCCTCCTCGTTCCTCTCTCTTTGAACTTCCCTTCTCTTTCTTCAAGAAGAGGACGAGCTCTCCAGGATACCTGTGACTCATGTCCACACCACGCCGATACACTCGATCGCAGGGCATTATTCCTGTCGAGCAATTCAATCGTGACATCGCGCTCCTTAACACTCGTGTTAAAATGTCTTCTTTGCAAACCTCCGGCAACCAGGATTCTGGTAACCAGGATGCTGGTAACTAGGACCCTGCCAACCAGGGTTCCGGCAACCAGGAGTCTGGTAACCAGGACTCCGCCAACCAGGGCCCTGGTGACCAGAATACTCGTGATTCTCTCACTCCTGAAGGGCTTCGAGGGGATGCCGAGAGAGAGCGCCGTCGTGAAGCTCTTAAGAAGGCGGCTCGGACCTTTAAGAAGATACCCAGGCCTAGTAAGTATTGAGAGCGCTGGCGTGGAGCTCACGGAGGCAACTGACATGCTCCTTTCTAGAGACCAGGTCGGACGGTGGTCAGGGCTCGTCTACCCAGAAGACTACTCCTGGCAAGGGCAAGCGGAAGCGTGCGGCTTCAGAGGATGACTTGCTCTCCTCCCCGTTTGCCTTCCGCGTTAAACCTGCTGAGGGTGTCGATTTTGATGAGCTCGCCAGCGAGCTTTCTGGTTCTTTTGCGGTGTACACTCCTGCTGGGAAACGTCTCTCCGTCGTTGCGCACCCCTTCCCAAAGAGGTCTCGCAAGAGGCGCGCTTCTCCGGAGCCTGTTGAAAAGCGTCGTCGTGTTCCTTGCCTTCGCTGTGTTCGCTCCCTTTTCACGGGTAAAGGTGACGGTGTCTGCAAATCTGTGGCCAATTTTACTACACAGAGGTGCTACCTCTGTGCTCAGGGTCACAAGTGCGAAGATATTCCGGAGAGCTGTCTTGACGCCTACAATCGTCTTCGTCGTGCGCGGGCTTCGGGCGCTGTCAAGGCACAACAGACAGTTCTCCGTAATCAACTCGAGGCAGCTTTGGCTAGGCACCAGATATTCTTGAAGAAAAAACCAACCCTGACTTCGACCCGAGCCTTGGAGCAGTTTGACATTCCCGCTGAAAACTCCGCGGTTGAGGACGAGGGCGACTTTGAGTAGGCTTCAGGAATTGACTGGTGGTGCGCTCGCTGGGAGCTGTTTGGGTATCTTTGGGAGTGATGGTATTCTCTTTGGTAGTTTTTCTGTACTTAGTTAATTGGTTTAATCAAACAAAAGTTCGTACTCCTCTGGCTTCAATCCACTTTCTGGCTGTCCCTGTAAGCTCTCCCTCTTGGGAGCAGTTAACCGTAGCTGGTCTAGGAAACACTGCCATTTTTGACTTGGAAGTGCCTTAGTCAGTCCGTCAGCTATCATCTCATTCGTAGGGCTGTATTCAACCAGGAGCTTTCCAGCCTCCACTTCCTGGCACAGCCAATGATTGTGAATATCCACATGCTTCAACTTTGTACGAAGCACTGCGACTTCCTTGTTGACGAGTCCGATGGTTTGCTGGTTATCGCATTGGATTCTAATGCGTTCTTCTGTAATTGTCACCCCGAGCTCCTTTATCAATCGACTCATGAATAGAGACTCCTTGGCTGCTTGTGCCAGAGCCAGGAGTTCTGCTTCTGTGGTGGACGTTGTGACTGTGTCTTGTTTGCTGGCGCGCCATCCAATCATCCCACCAAAGAGCTTCATAACGTATGCTTGGGAGCTCTTCCGGTCAGCGCTGTTGTCTGCGAACGATGCGTCGCTTGCCACAACAAAGTCATCCCCATCTCCGAATTGAAGGGCAAGCTCGCGCGTACTAAGTAAGTAGGTGAGAATTCGGTCGGCAGCTCTGTGGTGCTCGGGGGAAGGGTTGTGATTGAATCGAGCCAACCGAGACGCTCCGAATGCTATGTCTGGTCTTGTGATCACTGCAGCGTATAGGATGGATCCGATCTTCTGTTGGTATTTTCGTATGCTCTCTTTTAATGCGCGTCCTTTGTAGGGCAACAACTCTCCGGACCTCATGGGGGTATCGCAATGGGTGGTCGAGAGGTTATCACGGAGCTTTGAGATCTTGTCGATGTACGCGGCCTGGGTGAGCCATATAAGCCGCCTCGACCGCTCTCTGACAATTTCCACCCCCAAGAACCACTTCAAATCGCCTCCTCCAGTGAGGTTGTAGCGCTTCTTGAGAGCATTGATTACCTCTTGAGCGCGCTCTTCGCGAGCTTTCCGGTAGGCTAATACAATATCATCCACATAAACGAATACCAGAACCCCTTCTGTAAGGAAGCAGCATGGTTCGTGTGGCACAGGCCTCAGGCCGAGCTGTTGAAGAGTTCCAGACAGCTCCTTCTGCCACAGTAGAGGGGATTCGCGCAAGCCGTACAGTGCTCTTCGCAATCGTACCACCATTCCAGGCCTTCTGTAGCCGGGTGGCATACGCATATACACCTCCTTCTCCAGCTTGGCGTTGACGAAGGCATTCACAGCATCGAACTGCTTCAGCTCGAGGTCGAAGCGCGCTGATATAGCCATCAGAGTTCGAAAGGAGCGCCCTGCAAGAGTACTGGCGTAGGTGTCGTCCAGGTCGTTGTTTGGTTGCTGATCTCCACGAACCACGAGCCTAGCCTTGCACTTGGTGTAATGGCCGAGCTGATCGAACTTGTAGACGTATACCCACATGCAGTCGAGTGTGAGCTTGCCGGTTGAATTTGAACGAGATACTGTCACACGGCTAAGGCCGGGACACGGCTCACGATGCTAACCAGTCGACAGATACGATGCCGGACGCCCCTTCGTCACGGAGGTTGGGCCACATCGCGTGAGGCACGGACACGTCGTCGTGTCTCACGAGACATGCATCCGCGGAAGGCCTGACGCCCTGTTGCCCCATATATGATCCTTGCTGAGTGTGAAGGATAGGTGGGAGATAACCGCCTGTGCCCGCAGGGAGTCAGGCCCGGAGGAGCCGTGGAGGTCATGGCTCTCATCACGAGGTGATGCATGTCGGCTCAACCGCCGTGGCTCTTTGTGATGATGACCTGTTACGGGGCTCTCACCCTCTACGGCAGCTCGTTCCAGAGGCTTACAGGTATCATCACTACTATGGGGCGTCCTGCCGAATCACCCGTCCCCCGAGGGACGCTGCCGACATCGCACTATACGTTTGGGCTTCGGGCTTTGTACAAGCCAATAAGAAGGCCTACAGTTATCGTTAGGTCCCCAAATGGCCCTTCTAGGCTCAGGATAAATCCCGAGTCTCACGCCACTAAGACGTCATCAATAATCTCTTGAGGACTCTCACTTTCCCAGCCTCCGTGGGCTGCGCACCATACTAATAGTTTTTCGGAAATGCCCTAAGCGGGGCAGAGCACTCTCCCACGTGCCCCACTCCTAAGTGGGGTCGGTGGGTATATGGGAAAGCAGAGTTCAAAGCCCAAGAACACACACTCCCACCGTGGTGACTCACGAACCAAACAACGAAACCAAACGCCCTGAGACATTAGCTATTCCGGTGGTCGGAATTAGCCAAATAACAAGCCCGAATACACTATAACGATATTACATTAGGCCCTTCGAAGGCCGGAGGAGAGGATTATAAATAGGGTCGCAAGCCCGGGAAGATAGAGCAGGAAGAAGGAGTAGAAGCATAGCGACCCTTGCGACCATAATCAATTATAAGCTGAATTGAACTACGTTTCCGCGCCTCACTACTATTGACCTTTATCCCGTGCAGTCCGTTACTAGACTATCGTCACGCCTCGTTTTACAGGTTAGGTCTTTAGTTATATACGACCCGCGTCACATATAATTGATTACCCTCGCAAGAAGCTCGTCGCTTTTACAAGCCTATCAAATGTCTGCCAACCACTCCAACCTCATCACTTTTACTGCTCCCAACACCCCAACGGAGCCCTCCGTCATCATGTCGGAACACTCGCCACAGCCAGACGACAACAATGCCGTCGTAGTCTATGACCCCGTGTCTTTTGACACCATCATGACGGATGCTCCACAGCTGACTGGATCTCGCACCATAACCAACCCGCCCACCTGGACTGCTGGGATCAACCGTCAGCTTATGGCATCTCATGAAGCCATAATCGCTTATGCTCGACACTTGTCAGACGACAACCGGGGAGCGATGGTGCAGTTACATGAGCAATATGACCGGCTCTGCTCAGCGTAT
>JAJFDI010000188.1:0-26869 GCA_028637685.1 Xylariaceae sp. X3-2
ATTTCTTTCGACATTTTGCATGTGCCCGACATGATGGTGTCTGAGCCGTCATGTGCCTCTGGTAGTCGTACAATAAAATCAATTGTGATGGTGTGGTACGGACATGGTGGGGCGAGGATTGGCTGAAGGTTGCCGAAGGGTTTATGGTGTCGTGTCCGGAATGCTGCGCATTCGGGGCATCCCTGGAGGTATCTACGTAGCTCTCGGCGGCCGTTAATCATGCAGTAGTGGATCAGGTATGGTGACAGGCGTTCGTAACCGAGATGGTTATTGCCGTGGAGTGTTTCGAATATGTCAGTGAAACAAGAGCGGGGAATACAAAGCTTGTCGGGATTCTCCTCCGTTGATTTCCATAGGAGGCCGTCATGCAAACGGAATGGTAAGTTGGCTTGGTCAGGTGCGTCAAGCTTGATGTTAGCTTTGAGTGTATTGAGTACCTTTTTCCATGCATGGTCTTCGAGGTATCCTCGTTGCATGGCGGTTTTGAACGCCGGTGATATTTGGATTAAGGTTACTGGTTTGGATGTTGGTGTGTCATCTGGCGCTGACTGTCGTTCCACGGCGTCTTCGGTTGACGGGAAGGCAATGTTGGTGACGGGTTCCGTCATCATTGCTATTGCCCATTGGTGAGTTGAGGCGGGGTTAAGGTGTTCTTTGTTTGGATAGACTTGGGTCCACATGTCTTCTGTTTCTCCGGGAAGGAGGTCTAGCTCTCCGGTGGCGTTGGGGTCGTTGGTGATGTCGGAACGCGGTAATCTTGAGAGTGCGTCTGGAATTATGTGGAGGTTGCCGGGTTTGTGAAGGACGGTGACGTTGAATTGGCTAATGTATTCTAGTGCCCGGATGAGGCGCTTGTTTTTGACCGACATGGATGTGGAGTTAACGATGTCGGTTGTTTGGGCGTGCAGCCCGATAATTGCGCGGTGATCGGTGAAAAAATACACTCCGGCGTTACATGCATCTACCCAGTGGCGAGTCTTACGCAAGGACCATACGAACCCGACTATTTCCATTTCAGTGGCCCAATATTTCTTTTCTGCTGTGGACAGTGTGCGTGAGATGAAAGCGATTGGTTGCATGGCGGTGCGAGGTGGGTATGTGGTTAGTTTGCCTTCAGCATTCAACAAGGAGGGGAGGGTTTTGTCGGCAATATGGTAGACGCATACTCCGATTCCGCGGCCTGAAACGTCGAAGTCGACGCATAAGATCCTGGATGCGATGAAGAAGTGTAGCGTGGTATGTTTGGTTAGTGCGGACTTAATGGCGTTGAAGGATTCCAGTTCTTCTTCGGTGGGGTGCTCTAATGTGACCTTGGACACCATTCGCTTGCGCACTTCCTTGGACCTTTTTTTATCGCCGTGAGCTGCTTTGGCTGCGGCCACTAATGCTGTCTTCCGACGTTCAAGTGGGTCAGCTATGACGGCGTACATTGGGATGTTGTGCCGCATGTATCCGGTCATTCCCAGGAAGGTTTCCAAGTCCTTAAGGTTTTCTGGGAAGGTGATTTTGGAGATGGCCTCGAGTCGTAATGCCGTGGTTGATAAGCCGAATGCGTCGACCAATCGGCCTAGTACGGTGGCCTTGGGGAAGCCGATGAAACTTTTTGCCGGTCCCATGCCTATGTTACGCGCTCGGAGCACTTTGAAAACCTCTTCTAAGTCCTGGGTGTGGCTGATTAGCTCTGGAGAGCCGACGGTAAGGTCATCGCAATAGCTGTCGGCTGTGGGGATATGGTTCAGGAGTCGATCCATTTGTCGCTGGACATACGCGTTGGACCCTTTGTACCCCATGACCAAACAGGTGAAGGTGTATTGTCCTTCCGGCGTGGTTACTGTAAATGCCCACCATGAGTCAGGATGGATGCGCCATTGGTGGTAGAAGGATATGGCGTCCATAACTGTGATATATTTAGCGCTGGACAGTTTGGCTAGCATCTCTTCTTGCGACTTCATTGGATATGCGTCATTGAGCGCCATGTTGTTGCCGACGCGTATGTCTACGACCATTCTTCCTTTGCGTTCCCCTGTGAGTAAGTAACGCCATGCCACGAATACTGGGAATGAGAAAGGGACAGGGTTGCGTGTCTTGAATACGCGTTGTTTGGATAGTAGATCCGCCATAGATTTGCGGATAATCTCTTTTTCTTCGGGACCTTGCTCGTATGGACGGCATTTCTTGGGTATGTGTTGTTCCCAACCTGGTCGCAGGTGGACCTTCATCCATTCATCTTCTGGAATGTCTACGAAGCCCTTGTCTCGAAAGACGTCAGCATACTGTGTGATGAGTGAGTGCAAGGTTTTTGCGGTTTCAGGGTTGTGTGGGTCATCGAAGATCTGCACTCCTGTTGGGTGGGTTATTTTGTGTTTAGTCAGGTCAACGGTGATTTGGCCCGCGTCTCTTGCAGGTCGACGGTTTGGTTGGTCGTAATCGCCAACCTTATACGGGGGGCGTGCTGCGTATTCTTCGGCACCTGGTTCTGCTACTTGGTACGCGTAGCAGTCGTTGTCCCATGACGACAGCGTACCAATGGTTAGGTTTGGCGGGATAGTGAGGTACTTATTGGTATCGTTGCGTATCAACGCAAAGTTCATATTGGCTCTGGCCACTGCAGCGTAACATGTAAACTTCAATGTGTCAGTTGGTTCGAATATCAAGTCTTGGCCGTCATCTTGAATTGGATGTGTCACTGCGATTGTAATTGCGGTCTGTGGGGGGATGCTGGCGTGATTGGTGGTTTGTACGCGAGCGTTACGATGTTGTTTACCGCGTATTTTTGTCTGCAAGGGGATACGGATGTTCTCGCATGATCCTATAGTTGCTTCGGCGTTTGGCAGGGATATGTTGAATTTCTCTGGCGCCATGACGTCCATGCCGAGAAGGATGTTGGCCTGTAGACCGGGTACCAGTGTCACTTCACGCCGCCAAGAGGCGATGGCTGATTTGCCCGCCTTGTCGGTGCCTTTGAAATACATAGGGAGAATTACATAATCGTAGGATGTGTATACACCTTGGTTTATGCCTCGGACTACCATTGGCGTAGCTCGTTTCCTCCATTCCAGGGTTGGGTAATGAGATTTCACCCAATCGGCGTCGCCCAATGTTCTGGAACAGCCTGTATCCGCGCATATTTCGTCTTCGTGCATGTCAGTCAAAGAGGTCGTGATGTGTGCTCTGAGGTATGACCATCCGCGGAAGCCGTAGCCGGTGCCGATATCTGGGCGTGAGTCAACCGATGATTTAATGATGCGAGGTTTGTATCGGGCTTGCAGCGACGGTGCAGCTACTGCTTTGACTGTCGGTGCTTCCTCGTCGTGTTGGCGTGGTGGTTGTGGATCTGGCGAGGCTGGTCTGCCGGCTAAGATGCCTGAAATTGACATTCGGGGATCTGCGTGCTGCGCGTCGTTGACGTCCTGTGCGTCGTTGACGTCCTGTGTTGTTGTATCGGTAATTACGTCAGCGAAGTGTGCAAGTGTGCTTCCTTGGCGTGAGCTGGTCCCGCTTGGGTGTGCTTGTTGCCTTCTATTGGAGTATGGTTCCTACGGATGTGCTTGTGAAGTAAGTTTTTGCTGGGGAACTCGTCCTGGCAGCATCGGCAGATATGTTTCTGTTCTGCTGCTGTGACGGTACCGAAGTGGATCACTTCTTCGTTACCTTCGGTGAAAGGTTCTGGAACTGGGTAAGGCTCCTCGGGTCCGGGGCCATATCCGTGACTGTAATTAGCATCTTGTTCATCCTCGAAGTTTGCATCTTCGAAATCTGCCATGTTGAAATCTGGGTCTTCTTCTTCGCCGAGATATGCCCGTTGTTGCTGAGTGGATCTCCATGGTCTGTTGTAACTGTTGTAGCCCCCTCGGCCCTGGAAACGGCCGAATGTGCCGCCCCGGAGATTATTGAAATTGGGCCTAGTGTTATAAAATCCTCTACCTTGACTGTAGATGCCGCGCTGTGATTGATCGTAAGTGTTCTGCCATCTACGGTCCTGGTCTTGTGGCTTGGATTGGTCAGCCGGTGTTGTCGCGGTAGCGTTTTGCGTGGTGCCCGGGTTGGCCGCATTTCCGGGTGGATTGGTGCCGTAAGGTGTGGGGCTTACGCCATTGGGTTGCTGGTTGGCGTTGTATGGCGCGTTGTAACCTCGGCCGGCGGATTGATAGTTCCTTCGAGGTTGGTTGTAGTAGTTCCGTGAGTCCGGGTATTGTCTTGGCTCCAAGCGGCGTTCGAAGGCGAACCTTTCGTTAGCTCGACGAATCATAACGCTTTCCATGTCGTCTATCTTTTCCAGGAACTGCGATAGGGTGGTTGTCGATTTGGGTTTGTCGATCAGTCCTTGGATTTCGCTGTCGAAAGCTTCGTAGACGTACAATAGTTGGGCTGTCAGCGGTAGCTCAGTGGCCTGTGCGTCAGCTAGAACCTTTTGGATGAAGGTTCTGATATTCTCGTGTCTGCTGATGTTACGGAGTGTGAACTTATGCCTGCCCAATGCTTGAAGGGCTTCCGATTGGGTTTTCTTGAATCGCTTCTCCAGTGCGGTAGTAATGCGATTCAGATCTCCCTCTGCTAGGGCTGTGCGTTCCAGGTCGGATAGCTCGATGGATAGCCAGTGCAAGGCTGTGCCCTGCAGGCACATGCCGTATGTATTTTTTACCGCTTGTTCGCCCTTGTTTGTGGCGACGTCCTTAAGGCGATTGGTGAAGTTAAAAACGTTAGTGTATATGGTGGTCCGGCCGCTTGATACGATCCCGTGTCCTTGTGGGTCGGCTTCTCCTGGGTTGAAAAAGCCGATATGCTCTGGCTTAAGCTCGTCAGATTTGGGTACGCTACCGTTGGATACAATCTGAGATTGCAATAATTTCATGGTATCAGCTACTGATTTCATCGTGTCGACCAATGATTGCATATCTGGGGTTGAGTTAGGTGGATTAGCGGTTGAGGCTGATTGACTGGCGCCTTGAGCGCCGGAGTCGGCTGGAGACATATTGTCGTCGTCGCCGTCGATTGACGAAGGACGATGTAAATTAGGCGATGACTCTAGCAAGGTTAACTTCCCTAGTAATGGTACAAGAGGGCTTGCGATTCGTTTAGATGAATTGGATGCTTGTAAGCCGATAGTTTGAGTAGGTGAAGTGTGTGTGCTTGCTGCAAGTAAGTGGGTAGCGGTTACCGATGGTGCCGAGAGCTCCTGCAGGGGTTTGTCAATGGGTGGGTTTTGCTGAGTTTCGGCTGGTGGCTCTTGCTGCTCCTCGACGGGTAGTTCGGCTGGTGGCTCTTGCTGCTCCTCGACGGGTAGTTCCTGCTGTTTCTCGATTGGTAGTTCTTGCTGTTCCTGGACGGGTGGCTCCTGCTGTTTCTCGACGGGATTGGGTGGTCCGAGAAGTGGATGACGCGTAGATGTTGTAATCTGAGTTTCAAGTGCGGGGTCGTTGCCAGATGTTGCGTCGGGAGTTGAAGGCGCGTCTGAAATGGGTTGTAAAGCGGCGTGTAGCTTCTTGACGGTGACTGGGGTCGCCGGTGTCGTTCGAGATGTCGTAGGCGTGCCTTGTGAGGATGATAATGTATTTCGCCTGGATGATGAGGGTGTGGGGGTGTTGGAGTACAGTGTTTTCCAGTACTTGATGAATTTCCTGACCGCGCGAAGAGATTCAGCCCATTCGACCGGGAATGTGACGGTCTTGTCTAATGTCACGCTGTTGTTGGTTAAAGTGGTATTAGCGTAGGTGATGAGGTCGTCAGCAATGATCTTCGAATTGGGGTGGTCAGTTGCTTTGAAGTTTAGCAATTGATGGGCTTGATTGATGATTAGATCCTGTGAGGGCTGCGTAGGCATGCCGCAGCGTGATCTTGATAGATCTGAGGGTTTGGCTGCTTATGGGCGTCAGTTTGGCGATAAGCGTGGACTAGATGTCGTCGCTTGATGTTGCTATCAGGCGATGGGCGTCGATTAGATGGTGCCGAATGGCGATTCTTGGCGCGGAACGTCGCTAAATGGCGCTGATCGTCGCCATATGGCGCTGGGCGTTCCTGTGTTGACGGCGCTGGCCTACGACGGACGCCGACGGTTTAAGGGCTTCGATGAAAATTTAGATTAGGCAGTCAATGGTGCCGATCCTCGTTTTCGTCAAAGAAAAATTTTGGTTGATCGTTGCGATCGCTAGCTACCAATCTGTAAGGATGGCGCAGCATATAGTGGTGTAGAATAGCTTGATTCTGTAGGAATCCTTGGAGTGGATCCTATGTGGTGCTAAAGCAATATAGCTAAATACATACGGTGCCTAAAGGCCGTGTACAAGTGCTAGCTACACATGGTGTTGCGCCATACTGCGCCATGCTGCGCCATGCTGCGTTATACTGCGTGGTGGGTTGCTACCCACACGCTGCCGACCCTTCCCTTCCCGCACTGCGCATCTGCAATAGGCACACCCTGATTTGTTGCTGGCATTCCGCACTTTGTCTAGAATCTACCTAGGTCCCTGTCCGTTCTCGCCCGCGTCGAGCTGAGTTGTGGATCTAGCAGTTTCAAGATCTCCGGCAGAATACAGACTCGAATCTGACTCTCTCGAACCGTTGCAGGTGACTATTTAGATGGGAGGCAGCCATCGTCCAAGATAGGTACGGATTATTCTATCGAGTGTGTCCATACACGTATGTATCCCCGTGCTGGCAATATATTATCTTACTGTTCATAGCCCGCCGTTCCAGACTCTTGGGTTGCAGGCCGTGATCATAGACAAAACCTGCAGCAATGCCCGAGAATGTAGTGTAAGCACACCAACCAGTTGCCCCTAGCAGCAAGTCTGTTCGATGCTACCTCCGCATGCGATCAAGAACAGGGAGCTTCCGAACCTGCCGGCGCGCGGAGTTCCACGGACACTATTTTACGTGTTTACATGACATCAAGATTGCTAGCAGGTATGTAATCCCTCCGTAAATCCAAGGACATTATCCGTTGCTTTAAAGACGGCCATGCGTACGACTGTCTTCCACGCCGTGCAACACACGAGGTCGCTTGGCGCTGTGCGGAATTTCTTGGACTCCTGACGATTCTAGTGTGCTATCTAGTGTCTCGTCGGCTCGATGTAAACTCTGGATATCCTACGACAATCGAACCACGTCGCAGATTGTTTGGCCACATGATGCTATCTGTACACAGCACCTCTCCTGACGCAAATGGCCGTGGACCACTCATCAAGAATCTCTCTGATGGAGGCCATGCACCACCACCTCAGGTTGCTGTGTTGCAACAATGCGACCGGTGGCTGAATACCTAACCCATTTCCACTCGAGCCCTAGACCTAGGCAATCTACTGCAGCAGGTTCTGTCATCGTGCTTATTCTTCAGGGCTGTCCATACGCCAGCTCGCAATTACGTACGCTACGTGTAGCATCGCCAGCCACCCCCAAAATCTCATACGCCGCTATCATGCATCCCGCCCAAGATTTGAAACTTTTTCCAATTCTTCCATCTGTCTATCTATCTCCAGTCTCAGCTGTCCACTCAATCTCCTTCTCTCTGAGACATTGTTCGGAGATAATGTCAAATCGTAGATGTATCCGTGCCGATATACGGAACTTACGGAACAGAAATGTGAAAAGATAGGTAGAAGATGTCAAGGGAAACACCTACGTAACAGTGAACAGCTTCACTTTACTGCCCACTCGCAGCACACTTACGTCCAACTGCCTACGGCGATTCCACTACCGGTAGGCACATAATTAGCGTCCAAGCGTGTTGCTGTTGCGCAGGGTTCGGCCCGGCTCGGATTGTGTTAGGTAGACAAATTGGGCGGCCGCAAAAGCGACTGACTCTGGACATCGCCTGTTAAATTCCCTAAATTCCGTACTCGCCCGGGCCTAATTAATGACGGCTCGCAGGCTTGCTAAGCGAGAGGGGGCTTGTGGTGATGATCATCCGTGCGGACCCGACCCGTTTGTACTCTTTCGATGTTCACTGCATATTCCGTACACACACTTTTTTTTCGAAGTTGGTAGATATTCGTCGTTGAAGAAGTGATGTGAGTTCAGTTGCAAAGAACAAAAGATTAGCTCAATACGGGTGGCGTGATGAACGATGATTCGATTCAACGTTGAAAGAATGATGATGATTCATACAGAACTTTCCCTTTCCCCGGAGGCCCGGCATTCCGTGGCGACTCTATGGCCCTCGGCAGTCTAGGCAAGTCACTGGGGCCCATCCGGATTACGTCCATACGCCGCGGCTTCTTCCTCCTTCTGCTCCTAGAGCGGGCCGACAAAATCTTCACAGACCGAGTCGGGCCGAGTCTCGTGCGACTGGATTTCGCCCTCCGCAAACACCCGCACTCATAACAGCCACCAGATATTCGTAATCCGTATTATTACGGATTACACATTCAACACAAGCAGACGCGTCGTAATGGAAACTTCGTCAGTATTCTTGATGTTCCTCGATCTCGGTATTTCAAAAATCTAGGTGGTTCAAATGAAGGTGTACGCAACAATACCAAGTGATGAACTGGGTTGACATCACTCCTAAGACTGGCCATCTGCCAAAATAGGTTGCACAGACCGAAACGGACCGGGCAACGTAATCCAAAGAAAGTAACTTTCTCTGTGTTCTGTAGCCGAATCTCCAATCTCATCCTTCTCCAGACGAAGATCTCCCTGAGTCTCATCCATAATCCCAACTATCACCATATGTTCTAATCAGACCGCTATATTATCCTCTGTGAACGACTTCCAGCACTTTAGTGATGTTTCTTATGTCTAATCTATTCCCAGTTACCCTCCCCTAGCTCGACAGGCTTGCCGTTCCGGACGTCTTCCATGATCTGGTCGATGCTCCATGGCTTGTATCGGTAGCCTGGCGGATAGTTGGGAGGGATATTGTCGATCTGATCGAACGGGGTGCCATTCTTGACAGTCTCCGCCATCTTTTCATAGTTCTCAATGGCATACAGTTCCGGATCATGCTTCCAAATCCAGCTTGGCAGCTTTGGCTGTGCACGCTTGAAGTCGAGCTGGACCTTGCTCCAGTCTGTGTCCTGGAGGAGCTCCGCGTTGGAAAAGCCTAGCTTCTGGGCGCAAGTACACCGGATGAAGCGAAATCGGATATGAGTTCGCACAGACAATGGGATGTTCTCCTTTCCACCAAGCTGGAGGCAGGCTGCGAGAGATACGGCGTCCTCGATTGCCTGGGTGGCACCGTTACCCGATGCTGGCAGGAAAGAGTGTGCAGCATCACCGATCTGGACTACGCGACCACCCGGGGAGCACCATGATGGTTGTGGATTACGCCAGAAGAGCTCGAAGTTAAGGATTGTCTCGGGAGGCGTGAGTTTCACCATCTCCTTGAAAACCGGTGCCCACGGTTTTGGGCCGACTCCCTTGTCCATGTTGTTGAGCACCTCGTCGAACTCGACTGTGTGGGTCCAGCTTTCTTCTTCGGACCCTGTCACCTTCTAGGTGTTAGCAGACGAAATCGGTACACAACAAAAGCAACTCTTACATCGTGATTCATGATCCAGATGAAAGTTCCGGGTCGGGTCAAAGCCAATGCGTACGTCCCAGGCCTACGAATCAGTGACGTTAGGATCAGGTCGTCAAACTGTAGGATTATGAGAAACCCACCCAAGGAAAGTTCTGACGACGGGCTCATCGTTGTTCTCACCAGCCATGCGACCGAAGAACTCCTTGACTTCAGGATTCTTGTCAAGAAGAGCCGAAGGGAAGGCTGCTCTCCACATGGCTCTACCCGAACTTCTTGCCCTAACCTGTCCACCGACGAGCTTCTGGCTTTTGGAGCCTACGCCATCTGCAGCGACCACTACGTCTGCCTCGAACTGCTCCCCTTGGTCCGTGATCGCAATTGCCTTCTCGCGTGTCAGATCTTCGAGATAGTCGACAACTCGCTTGCCGAATTCTATTTTCACGCCGAGCTTTTCAACTTGGCGGACGAACATCTTGTAGACGAGTGGTCTCATCTGGAAAGTTCCAGGGGGCGTATTTGGGTCCATCCCGGCGCGACGCAATCGGTCCGAGACTTTCATCGGAGGGACTACGCGCTCGCCGTCGTGTTTGAACGTTTCAATCCACGCATTGCTCATGGAGATGCTTTCATACTCCTTGAGTAGCTCTGGCCAATGTCGAAAGAATTTAATGGCACTCTGACCCATGAAGTACATGTCGCCTGAAAGCCATGATCAATAACGTACCGAGAGCCTGCTGGAAAATGCGATACATACCCGCCGTGTTGATGTCGTCCATGCGTTCAAGCATACGCACATTGTGGCCTTTACGCACGCATTCGAGCGATGCGGTCAACCCCGCAAGACCCGTGCCTACGATCAAGACATCGATGCCAGTTGATGGGTATGACCCAACGGGTCTACTGTCACCAGCAGGGTGGATCGAACCCATTGTGACTTTTCGCAGAGGTGGTCGATCTTTGAGAAAAAATGAAGTAGCAAAGTGAATAACGCCGAGTGTGAACGGAGAGCCGCCTACATATTACAAAATCATGCCAACTAAATGGTTGGCAATTTCATCTGGTGCAACGGATCGGCTTCGAGAGATACGAGACATTGTGAAGTCTAGGTTGCCAGTTCAGTGTACTGGCTCTCTCAAACTACATGTCTCGGTACTGCTATCTGCAGTCAGGTACCAACGCTGCGTCAGGTTTAGGCTTCAGGCATACAGCTCTCTTTGTTGAAGTCGGAAACTCGGACTTGCATCCCATACGGGGTGCATACGTCAGCTACCCGGGCCTTTGTGTGAGAATGTAAACACCCAGTCCTTGTTCATCCTGGTGTTTATTGTCTCGCTCTATGCATTGTTTGTTGATCAAGGAGTCTCGATTCTCAAGGACCCCTTGGCAATGCTATGTCTGCACCTAACAACAAACAGAGGATCTGGATGTGACGATGTACCACATACAAACCACCAACCAGGGATTCTACTCCATCTCAACCTGTTGCTCGACCAACTCTACTGTTGCGTGACGCCATATTGACAGAGGAATTGTTTCAGGGGCTACTACCATCCGCGCTGGAAGCATTCTACGAAACGCGTGCAGCTCTCTGCTCCCTACCTAAGCTTAACTTGATACACGTGAAACAACAGGCAGCAAGTCCAGTCTCTTGGTGATATCGATAACGAGGTTTGAGGATAGGTATCTCTACCATGGCTAGAGGTACTGCTTACGTTGGCGGCATGGGTCCATCCATCATGGCTCGGCCTCATCCTGACAAGCCTGCTTACAGTGAACAACTCTATCGTCGTTAGTTAGTAAGTACCTCCTATGAACACTCCGTCTCCAGAGATTGTTGTACTGTATATGAGAACGTGCTCTCGCTACATTCAGCCGAGATGCCGGACTTCCCAAGTACGACTTCTGCTCTTCCTTGGAGCTTTACCCAGACGCTGGGAGCGATATGCGATCTGCATCGGCCGTCAACACGAGTATCCTCATCCGCTTTGGACCTCAGCTACTGAGGTCTGGTTCTCTTAGAGATCTTGGACGTTTATCTTGACAACGTGGCCAAGTTCCTAAAGGAACGCGGTATATCACTTCCTACCGAATACGAGTAAAGCGAGTATTGGACTCGTAAGGCCATTGCATAACGCCGACCTTGTTGGAATTACTGCTTCTCTTTGGTTGCATCTTCTGGATTAGCTGCGCAATCATATCCACGTCGACCGTCCTATATCATCAGTCCAGCGTGAAGCCGAAACGAGTTTCTGGATCCGAAGTTCTTCTTCACTCTCTTGGATGATTTTGTCTCGCGGAAACTGGCATGCATTACTCGACATTGATGGCCTTACTGGCCGCTATCGTCGGCCTCATATGTCTGCGTCTGTACAACTTGTTTAGACAGATCAATGACCCGAAAAAAGTACCGGGACCGACGCTCTTTCCGTTCATTGGCCGCGTTCACGATCTCCCTATCAACTTCATGTGGCTCAAGTTCCACGAATGGGCAAATGAGTGTATGTATAGCATCCTGGATATGACCCCTGAAGCACCCTTGAAGCATGCTTGAAGTTCGACTCCATTGCCGCCCATTCGTGTGACGACACACGCTGAACAAGCCGTCGCTCCCGTTTTGCTACTTATGCGTAATTGAACATCCTGCTGACTTGGAGGCTTACAGATAGCGGCATCAATGGCTTTTACAGCGTGGAGGTCCTGGGCACAAAATTCCTTGTTGTTTCGGACGAGGCGGTGGCGGAAGAGCTCATGGTTAAAAGAGCCAAATACAACTCTGACCGGCCGTCCATAAGGTCGATCAATGACTCAAAAAGCACACATGGTTCGATGGAATATCTCCCGCTAATGGGGAAGAACCGTAAGACCGCACTCCCAAGTGCTTGACATCAATGACTAACTGTCATTTATAGAGTATTGGGCCCGTCAACGCCGCTTAACGCATGCTTATCTGACGGAAGCGAGCAACTCACATTACTACGGCGTGATGTATCACGAAGCGAAGAGATGGCTTGTGAGGCTGTTAGAGAACCCTGATGACTTCCAATTTTCCTTGGAGGACATGGCATCGAAAGTCATGTGCCAATTGACATGGGACGATCCATCTCTGAGCGAGTACTGCACGAAGAGCGCCTGGGGACTGCTCACTCAGATGTCGCCCGCCGGGCCCATCACCAACGTGCTCACACCATTATGGCACATACCGGAGATACTCAACCCGTGGAAACGAGCAGAACGCAAACGTCACGACGAACAACAGAAATGGTGGATGGAGCGTCACATGCAAACGCAGGCGAACATGTTACGAGGACTGCAGAGACCTTGCTTTGCGCGGCAGTTTCTAGACCGGGGCCCAAAACGGTCGAACATCTCAGGAGACTATGAAGCTTCCTGCGTCATCGGCATGATAGCTCTCGTAGGCATCTTTACCGTTGCGGGACCTCTGTCTTACTGGCTCGTGTCAATGATACATCATCCTCACTGGCAAGCTGCCGTTCAGAAGGAAATCGACGATGTATGCGAGGGTCGAATGCCGACGCTTGACGATGCGCCGAGGTTGCCAACGTTGAGAGCATGCATCAAGGAGACAATGCGGTGGAAGCCGAACGTCCCAACCGGTAAGAAACTCAATTAACCTGCAGGTGATATTTCCGCTGGTATCCGTCACAACTAACACAGTGAATCACAGGAGTTGCCCACGAGATGGAAGCCGACGATGTATACCGGGGGTATTTCCTGCCGAAAGGGACGCGCATCTTACCCCTTGATTGGTCAGTTGCTGCCGGTTCTCTTGGCATACTCGGAGGTATTAATACATACTGACAATGTACAGGGCGTTTCTACGAAATCCTAACAAGTATCCAGATCCCGACAATTTCCGGCCCGAGAGATGGCTCGAACCCGGCTGGCCAACATACCAGGAGCCCCTCACGCAGTATCCCACCATTAAGGGGATGACTTCGTTTGGCTGGGGTCAACGTCAATGTCTTGGCCAGACCCTGACGCAGGACGAACTCATAGTCGCCTGTGGAGCCTTGAGCTGGTGCTTCAACCTCAAGCCCAAGAAAGATCCAGTCACGGGTCTTGATATACCCGTCCCCCTAAACAAGTCCAACTCCCTGCTCATCATCAAGCCCGACCCTTTCCAGATGGCATTTGAGCCACGGAGTCCGGCCCGCAAACAAGAGGCACTACGCCTATGGGCGGAGTCCAAGGCACGGGACGAGCGGGAAAGACACGATTTCATCAAACAAGCAGGAGTCTGTAAAATGGTAGATCGTGAAAAGGGAGACGATTGAACTGTCTGATGTGTAAAATTACATAAGTTGCATTGGAGTTGGTTTTCCTAGATATCTGAGAGATGTTCTATTATTCGGTATAAACACCTCTTATGAAGAGCTGGTTCATTGTCGGTTACTTTTTGATCTCTAGTTAGCGATCATGATGCCATACATATATAGTTATAATACTCTTCATATCTACTGTATCTTTAAATTTCAAGTGAGAGAGATCTCTTGTTCTACTTTGGATATATTGTTACAAGCTGGAGATTCTCAACGAATGACTTAATACCTCCAAGATCAACAATGGCGAGCTTTTCTGCTTCGCTGTAATGAATTGGCAATGCTATAGGAGAGTTGTGAGTGTCCCCAGGACAGACTTCGTTAATACTGCGGCTCGCTACTCGTTGGGCCAAAGCAGGTCCCATGCGCGTGCGAAGCTTGATTCGGGAACACCGTATAGCCTCTGACAGCCAACTTGTCAAGCCTGGGGTTATCTGAACGGTGACAAAGAGATAATATACTAATTATTGAGATGAGAGCTCCCTCTATTATACCGTAGTCATAATAAATGAAAATTCATGCTTGTAATTAAACTACCTACTTTTGCTCCTCTGTCGACCCTATGGGGGAGAAAAGGACTCAAGGAGTTTCTCGGAGACAGGCCGGACAAAGCTCTTAATCCACTGTTCTCATACCAGAACCAACCTGCAAGATCCAGGAATACAAGCCCGAAGACGAGAACCGTACACCTTCAACCCGTCGTATCGATCTCACTCGGCCCGAGGAGGGCAATCAAGGGCCGCATCTTAGATCTGATCGATCAGATCAAGCACCTCTGCTTTTCCCACCAGATCTATCCCCGTTTGTTGACTTCACCAGCGCCTATACCTAGTCTCACCTCTTCGTCAATCGGAACATACCGGTCACCTACATACACGGAGCCCACCTGATACGAGCCTCAAATTCTAATATTGAAACACATGGATCCATCCTTCTCCCAACTTTTTCCCAATTTTCCCCCCTTGTCCCCTCGCAACCTCGGCACGCTCCAGCCACGAGCTGTTCTAAATCTTATGGGGGTAAACAAGATAAGGTTTGGCGATCGATGGAAGGCGCCAGGGCCTGTCCTTGTCCTACCTTCTTCGTGAAGGGGGAGTTTTGATGGCGTATCGTATTCATGCAAGGGGAAGGCGCGAACAAACGGGCGAGATCGATCGATGGGAGGGAGGAAGGAAATGGAAGGGGATATGGCTTACATTTATCTCTCATCACGATCACCTCAACGCTCAAGGCTTCACGTTTGAGATAGAATATTGAACCAACCAAGTCAACATCAATAGAAAGAAAGAAAGGAAAATCGAGAATCAAAATGTCCTCACTCGTCCCCGAAGTCGTAGTCGGCACCACAATCGCATGCTCCTACATCCTCTTCGGTACGTTACCCTCCCCTCACCCCTCATCTCCCAGTACTAACGCCCCCAGGCAACGCCATAACCCAATCCTTCATGGGCGTCCCAGCCCTCCTCGTCGACTTCCCCGCGCCCTCGTCCCCCGAGCACGCCGCGCGCGCGCAGCTGCTCGGCCGCCAATGGCCGACGTTCTGGCACATGGGCAACGTATTCTTCCGGCCCATCAGCACGCTCGGGATCTTCGGGTACGGATACACGGCGTGGGTCGCTTCTTCGCAGGGAAGTAGCGCGAAGATGGGGGATTGGCGCGTGTACGCGGTCGCGGCGGCGTGTCATTTGATCACAGTCGTCCATTCGGCGGTGAATATGCAGCCGATTAATGAGAAGCTGGATGCGCTTAGGGAACCCAAGGGTGAGGTTGATACGAAGATGGCGGAGGGCTATGCGCGTCAGTGGATTCGGTTTAATACTGTTCGGCTTGTTACGCCTGTTGTTGCGGGGACGTTGGCGCTTGTTCAGGTTTTGAGACGTTAGGGGATGAGGTTGAGGGGGGAGTAGAGTAGATGTTTTGAACTTGGTAGAAGACAGACTGAGGAGTTGGGGTTAAGGGGATTGTTGGTGACGGGAGTGATGTTCGTGAATAATTAGACACAAGATACAATTGAGAAGAAAAACAGATTTATAACAAGTCGAAATGGCATTCTTTATTCCAATAAACGTCATGTTGTCGTTGATCTAACCAGATGACGAAACCCCTTAACCATTATGAGGACCGAACAGCCACACATTCAATCTAGCCGCCAGCAACATCAGTAGAAGAGCCCGTTCATTCACGAAATAACCGCCGGAGTGCAAACGCAACAATAGAAATGGCCCCAATATGAATCCAGAAATCCGTATCAAGAATGCTCCAAAAGGAACGCCCCCCATCCGAATCACTCGAGGACCCATCATCGCTCGCAGCACCAAAATCCTCGGGGGCATGCGCCCGCGCCATCTCCTTCGCCTTGGCACTATCCACGAACTCGCGGATATCAGTTACTTTCTTCCAGTCCTCCGTGAACCGGACGATCATGATACACTCGTTCCGCCACTCGCCGCGGTCCCATTTCAGCGTGCCCTCCATCTGCGCATCGATGACGACGATGCCGGCATGGGAATCGTCTAAGATGGCGCGCGGGACGATCTTGAAGGTTCTGAAGACGCCGAAGATACCAGTTGCGTGTGTTGCGAAGCTGGCGCGGTCGTGCACCGGCATGCCGAGGCTGGAGGGCATGACCCGGTGCTGGAAGTCCTCAGCTAGGGGCTCGAGGAGTTGTGGCACGGAAAGGCTGTTGTAGCCGGCTAGGAGGGTATCGACTGTCTGCATACGGCGGCGCCTGGCGTCGGACATGGTGTTTGTTTCTGAAACGGGATACGAAATGGTGTCGTAAGATGATGATGAAGAGGTTGAGTAAGTGAGTGAGGATGCCTGTCTTGTTGACTGATTGGTAAGATGACGACGGCGAGGTTGAGTAATTGCCCTTGTCGTAATGGTTGAGTGTGTATGCCCGTCGTATTGGTCAATGGTGAGATTTCGAGGACCTGCCCGTCGTAATGATAGGATACGAAATCCCAGTGTTTGGCCACGAGCGGGGTACGAGCGAGTGAAGTCCGCTGACCGTTCAGTAAGGTTGAAGGGCGCAGATGCTCTGACACGAGGAGAAAGGGGTTATTTGAGTTTGCAAGCATCTATGTCTGAGAAACTCAGGAGGGGCAGTAGGTCGAAGATCCACCCAACCGATTGAGATTGCGCGGTCTCTGGTCTTCTTGCTTGTCTTGATGTTCTCCTTGGAAACACCACCAATCTATCCATCAAAACACTCAACCAGAACGACCTCGTGTCTCTTTGTAAGCTTCAAAAATGGCTCCCTTGGTGGGCAAACTCATTCTCGTCACCGGCGCCACGGGCAAGCAAGGCGGCGCCGTGATCAAGGCACTTCTTGCCAGGCCGGAGGACTACAGCATCCTCGCCGTCACGAGAGATCCCGCTAGGACCGCGTCTCAAAAGCTCAAGGCCTCGCACCCACGCATCTCACTCGTCAAGGGCGATCTTGACGACGTCCCGGCCCTCTTCAAGGAGACGATGAGAATCACCAAGCAGAAACCCATTTGGGGCGTCTACTCCGTGCAAGTCTCGATGGGCAGGGGCGTGACCTCGGAAGGGGAGGTTAAGCAGGGACAGGCGCTCATCGATGAGTCTATCAAGGCTGGTGTTCAACACTTCGTTTACAGCAGTGTTGAACGTGGTGGCGATGAGGCTTCTTGGGATAACCCTACCCCTATCCCGCATTTCCAGACGAAGCACACCATTGAGAACTATCTTCGCGATGTCACTAGGCCAGGGACGCCTGGTGAGAAGATGGGTTGGACCATTCTACGTCCTGTTGCTGTAAGTGGAAGCCCCTGACAGACTAGTAACCCGAATACTTGCTAATTTCAGACGTGATAGTTCATGGAGAACCTCGTCCCCGGCTTCGCGACCAAAGTCTTCGTATCGGCACTACGCAACGAGCTCAAGGGCAAGCGAGTGCAGTGGGTTGCAACATCAGACATCGGTGTCTTCGCAGCCAAAGCATTCACCAACCCTGAGCAATGGAATCGTCGAGCCGTCGGTCTCGCCGGAGACGAGCTCAACTTCGACGAGATGAACTCGACCTTCGATGTCATGACCGGCCAGCCGGCTCCTATAACGTTCGCGTTCATGGGAAATGTCTTGACTGGCCTGGCAACAGAGCTAGCTACGATGATCCGTTGGTTCGCGAGTGACGGATATCATGCGAACATCGAGGCACGCCGTGCTGAGCATCCAGGGATGTTGACGATGGGTCAGTGGCTCATCCGGGATAGCAAGTTCGAGCTTGCTAGCAAATGATTTATCTTGAGGATATGGCCAACCTGGAATATTTACCTATTATTTTTAATCGTTGTCCTTGGTTATCACTTTTTAATACGTTTCTGGCTTCCGGGGAAGAGTATTTTGTATGTTGGATATTGGTTTTTCTTTTTTTTCTTTTTTTTTTCCTATTTGTTTTTTCTTTTTGAGTAGAGAATCTGCCCATATAAGCAGGCCCTCAAGTTGGTTATCTTCGATGAAGGCATTTTAATCAATAAAAGTTCGCTTCTAGATCATTCCAGATGTAACTAGAGCAGCAGGATAGTAAAATGTATTACTGTTAATAAATTTCGAAGCCTGAATTCGTGATGGCAGAGAGTTTTGTGCGGAGGGTTGGGGCAGGATGCTGCAGGCTGCTGAGTGCTCGTCGCAGTGCTTTATTCCGTACCGACATGTCGTCATCCACCTTTTCTACTTCTCAGTACGCGAAGATGAGCCTAAAAACATAGGTAGGTATTCAGCAGTAATTGTGAGTCGTCTTTGACTGGACGAGTCGGCGTGTGATCATGGATGAGGAAAGATTTACGCGTAACTTTCGAGCGCTGCTCGTTTGCCGACTTTGTGAATCGCGACTCGTAGTCAGTTAGACCATATATGTTCCCAATGAAGCCTCTTATATATACAAATATGCTTCTAAACAGGAGATTTTGCACCAAATCTGCCCCGTTATCTACAATTGTCCACATGAAGTGATTAAAGTTTATGTGAAACCTCAGCGGGATCAAGCGAGGCCACGAAGATTCAACCGAGTTCTGTTTCTCCGTGCTAGTATCCAATTGTCCTCTGTTCAACTTCTACGTTCATCGAATACAATGGATGTCCTTTCAAACGAATACTACATATTCAATGAATGTCATTTGCCAGCCAAGGTGAACAAAGATTTGCTCTGATCCGTCTCGTCCCGAAGTGCCACCGTGATGCGCCGTCGTACTCGCCGGCGAGATCTGTCAAAATCACCCGGGCCGTACAACAACCGTGTGCCTGAGCTCGCTCGTATACAGCGTGTGTATTGACGTGCACACAATCCTACGCCCAGAGTTGTGACACTATCCATTCGTTATCTGGTAACCGTGAAGTTGTGCGAGCACGATCATTGCCGTGGCGACAGAGCGGACGACTGCATACATACGAGGGACAATTCATGGCATATAGAAATCTAGATCTGTTCTTATTGATGCAGCTAAAGCCACTCGGGGTTTTGATCTATTCTCTCGGTCAAATACCTATTGGCTTGTCCTCATGCCTGGGGTACTAGGGGTCGCCCGTCGATGTGAACACAGAATATCCGTCCGTTTGTCCAACTGCCTACCTACGCAATCCCGCCAGATGGAGTGAACAACATACTTTGACAACGATGCGATACCATGTCAAAAGCTTCTCGGTGGCTCTGCAATATTCGACTCTGGCATACGACGGCTAAGTTATCCGATATGCTCAAGTTACTCCTATTTGACTGGGCGCTCTGCTGACGTTTTTCCAATCACCCTTTGCGCGAATTCAAAGACCTCTGATGGTTCTCCCTTGAGTACCTAAGGATTGCCAGTATTGCCTTTTCTCCTTAGGTCAGGTCCCTTTTAAGACGGGAAGATGCATATAAAAGATGCGTTTCACATGCAAGCAGAGAGTATAGCCGCATGGCTCACGCGTCTGTGTCGTTCGAAAGAGATCAGCCCCTCCATCCGGAAGACAATTATGCCATGTGGTACGAATCACACGGAAAGTGGAAGCTTCCATGGATCCCATCCCATGAGACAGCAAACATCTTTGAAGTATTGTTGGACGACCTTCCCCAGAAGACCATATGAGACGACATCACCCTACGAGATTCAGTTGAAGACAGACTATAATATCATTTGTCTTCAGACTGCAGGGCATTAATCCGGCTACTACTCAATCCAGGACCCCTAACACGTGTTCCAGTTCCGACAGAATGTGGTCCACTACTTTTGCCGCATTATTGATCGCGCCTGTAGTCATCGGCCAGCAAGTCGACAAACAAGGCCACGAGACCTACGACGGCTATAAGGTCTTCCGCGTTACAACGGAGAAGAACGCATCCGAATTCGAGGCCCAAATCCAATCATTGTCCGCAGTCGACCTTTCTTGCGATCACGGGCATCACAATGAGCTGCATTTCGACGTCGCCGTTCCACCAGAGAGCCTCGATGCATTCAGCGCACTCTATCACGATGCCGAACTACTGACAGAAGACCTGGGCGGAAATATAGCCCTTGAGGGAGAGTTGCAGCCATTCTTCGACTCCGAAGTCAAAGTCTTGGGTGCCGATGATGGTCCTGGAGATCTACCGGATCTGTCGTGGTTCGATGCATACCATCCGTATGCCGATCATATGAAGTACCTGGAGACCTTGCAGGCGGCATTTCCTAACAACTCGGAACTGATTGAGGCCGGTTTATCGTTCGAAGGCAGGACGATTCACGGTATTCATATGTGGGGAGCCAGGGAAAATGGAACCCAGCCGGCTATCCTCTATCATGGGAATGTCCATGCCCGAGAATGGATTACTTCAATGGTCTGACTGGCTCCATTCTTCTTGTTAGGCGACACATGAACTGATATCGGGAATAGACCGTCGAGTACATCGCATATCAGCTGGTTAACAACTTCTATAACGACACCACCTTAAGAGGTGCCCTAGACAACTTCGACTTTTACATCTTTCCCATCGTCAACCCAGACGGTAAGTCTTCTGATACCCAAACCCACGGCATTCTTCTTGATACTGACAAATACACAGGTTTCATCTACACGCAAACCAAGAATCGCATGTGGCGCAAGAACAGACAGACGCGTCCTGGCACCAGCGCCGTTGGTACCGATATCAACCGCAACTGGCCGTATAAGTGGGATGGACCGTCATCTAGTGATAGACCCGGTTCAGAAACGTAAGTAATTTTATCTTAACACGTTGTCAACCTCTGTGTACATGATACTAAACAGGAGTTCAGCTATCGTGGAGTGTCGCCCGGCGATACCCCCGAGAACACCGGACTTCGAGGTAAGACCGTTCATTCATCCCTACAACCCATAAATACTGACCTTCAACCCAGAATTCGGAGATAAACTAGCAGCTAGACATGGCATCAGGTTGTTCATCGACTGGCACAGCTACGGCCAGGACATCCTAACGTACGTCTCGTCCCCTTGCCCTTTCAAAAGGATGAAAAAGCCGTTATGGACAATCCTTACTTACTAACAAAAATTTACAGTCCCTACGGTTACTCCTGCAGCGCCCAAGCGCCCAATCAAGGCAAACAGAATAACCTCGCCATCGGCGCGTCGAACGCCATTGCCAAGGCCCACGGCGTGTACTTCATGTCCGGACCAACGTGTTCGAGTCTCTATATTACGACGGGGACTAGTAATGACTACTTTACGGATGTCGGGAAGGCAAATTATTCGTGAGTTTCCATCTTCCTTCTTGTCTTTTCTTTCTTGATTATCTTTTTTGGGTTGTGAGATTTTGTGAAGATTTGGGGTATGGGAATTAGAATGTGAATGAGCTGACTGGTGATATAAACTAGGTGGGCAATCGAACTCCGCGATACGGGCAGGTATGGCTTTACGCTGCCGCCTAATCAGATCCTCGCTAGTGGCGAGGAGTCCCTCGAGGGCCAGAAGTACGTGTGGTCGCATATCTAAGATGGTGTTACGGGATTGAGCTGGAGTATTCGGAGTGTGATGGTTTTATGTTTTACGGGTTGACGGATTACTGCGGTCTTTGTGAGGAGGATTGCAGGTTTGTAATGAGTGTCATGATAGCTATGAAATTATTCCCTTCATCTTCCCTCATCTCTCTCACATCCATTACCAGCCCCTCCATCACATCAGTAAACCCTACACCCCGTGGATGAAAGACCCTCAACCAAGAATCTCCTTCGGATCCGCAGCAGCAATAACATCATCATACGCCCCATTCGTCCCACGCCTATCAATCTCCTTAGCCGGGAAACCGAGACGAACCGTATCGACCTCGCGCTCATTCAAGAAGACCCTAATTATGCATATGCCGCTCGAGTTGATATATTCATGCATGCGATGGATGCGGTTGCAACTTCGCGTACACCAGAGGTGAATATGGGTGGTAAGCTAGGGGGGGGCGCTACGGGCCACCGCGTCACGGGCCACGTAAAAAAGCACGTTTTCCCCAACCACCTTATTATATAAGCAGTATATGAATCACGTATCCGCCCAGCTACTCCTACGAGCAGTGTCTCGAATCCTATATCGTTTTACTCGTCTAACCTCCCTGTCTACGCAATGACTACGTACGCCACTAAAAAGCGTGCGGAAGCCGCATTACAAGACATCCAACAAGGCATGGCAGTCCGGGAAGCCTCGAGAAAATGGACTGTGCCTCGATCCTATCTCCAGCGTCACATTGCAGGTGTACCAACTAGAGAGGAGACTAATAGCGATTCCCAGGCTCTATCGCCACTACTAGAGTCAAAACTAGCCAAATGGGCGATAGGACAGGCCAGATTAGGTTATGCGCCGGCCCTGATTAAGTTCAAACACATGGCTCAAAGACTACTAAATGCCTCCGGTACTACGTACACACTCGGGCAGAACTGGCACACGCGATTCATTGAACGAAACGAGGCTATTAAGGTGGCAAGATCCAAAACCATCAATTACAGTCGGGTTAATGGTGCAACCGCCACGAATATCAACATTTTCTTCGACCGACTCGAGGCACAGGAGGTTCGACATATGTGACGCGGGTCGTATATAACTAAAGACCTAACCTGTAAAACGAGGCGTGACGATAGTCTAGTAACGGACTGCACGGGATAAGAGTCAAATAGTAGTGAGGCGCGGAAACGTAGTTCAATTCAGCTTATAATTGATTATGGTCGCAAGGGTCGCTATGCTTCTACTCCTTCTTCCTTCTCTAACTTCCCGGGCTTGCGACCCTCTTTATAATCCTCTCCTCCGGCCTTCGAAGGGCCTAATGTAATATCGTTATAGTGTATTCGGGCTTGTTATTTGGCTAATTCCGACCACCGGAATAGCTAATGTCTCACGGCGTTTGGTTTCGTTGTTTGGTTCGTGAGTCACCACGGTGGAAGTGTGTGTTCTTGGGCTTTGAACTCTGCTTTCCCATATACCCACCGACCCCACTTAGGAGTGGGGCACGTGGGAGAGTGCTCTGCCCCGCTTAGGGCATTTCCGAAAAACTATTAGTATGGTGCGCAGCCCACGGAGGCTGGGAAAGTGAGAGTCCTCAAGAGATTATTGATGACGTCTTAGTGGCGTGAGACTCGGGAATTGTCCTGAGCCTACAAGGGTCCTTCGGGGACCTAACGATAACTGTATGCCTTCTTATTGGCTTGTACAAAGCCCGAAGCCCGAACGTATAGTGCGATGTCGGCAGCGTCCCTCAGGGGACGGGTGATTCGGCAGGACGCCCCATAGTAGTGATGATACCTGTAAGCCTCTGGAACGAGCTGCCGTACAGGGTGAGAGCCCCGTAACAGGTCATCATCACAAAGAGCCACGGCGGTTGAGCCGACATGCATCACCTCGTGATGAGAGCCATGACCTCCACGGCTCCTCCGGGCCTGACTCCCTGCGGGCACAGGCGGTTATCTCCCACCTATCCTTCAGACTCAGCAAGGATCATATATGGGGCAACAGGGCGTCAGGCCTTCCGCGGATGCATGTCTCGTGAGACACGACGACGTGTCCGTGCCTCACACGATGTGGCCCAACCTCCGTGACGAAGGGGCGTCCGGCATCGTATCTGTCGACTGGTTAGCATCGTGAGCCGTGTCCCGGCCTTAGCCGTGTGACAACATATCCCGGCTGAACGCTACTTCAATACAGACGAAATGGGCATAGGACAAGGTGTTGGAGGCGATCATTGGGTGATTTCAGAATCAAGCACTCGAATCGCACTAAAAAAAGATGTGGAACGGGGTGAATGGATCACTGCTCTCGAATGTATTAGTGGTGGTGGTGTCGCTCTACCGCCACTAATGATATTCAAGGGAGTGAACGTACAAAGCCAGTGGTTTCCTAACAAAAACGATAATTTGTGGGAAGATTGGCGATTCCGAGCATCACCTAAGGGATGGACTAGTAATCAAACGGCACTAGATTGGCTTGAGAATATTTTTATCCCTCATGTTCCGAGTCACCATGGCAACGGTTGGGTTGTTTTACTATGCGACGGCCACGAATCGCATACAAATGACGACTTTTTGTGGCTCTGCTTGTCGAATAAAGTTTGGCTAGTATTTTACGAGCCCCACTGCAGTCACGTCGTTCAGGCTTTAGACGTTGGAGTGTTTGGTCTCTTGAAGAAAAGGCTGCGTGCTCATCTTCGGGAATGCGCTAATTCACTCCTCGGCATACCACCTAGTAAGATGGATATGTTGACGACCTACCGCCAGGCCAGAATCGACGTTTTGAAGCCCACAACAATTAAAAATGCTTGGAAAACGGCTGACATTCATCCACGCGATCGTTCCAAGCCGCTCTCCTCCAAGTATGTGATGCTTGAAGACGTCGGCGTCCCTCGTGCATCCTCGACGACCTCTGAGCCGATACGAGAGACCACGCCAGATTTTATCACAAACCTAGCCGCGTTAACCATATCTACGCCTTATAACGGCCAGGCATTCCAGCGAGATCGCCGAAAACTAGTGTAACGCGGAGGTTAATTGCAATTGGCCAGGCAAGGTGATGGGTCCGAACGGCTACGAATTCCAAGAACTGCGTACGGATATTGACTATTGCCTGGCCAATTCCCACGAGGCCTCCAGCCCGGAATTCCTAAATATACAGTTGTGCCCCGGAGAGTGGTTTAGCCGGACTAACTCCGAGCGGCCACGTAGTCTCCTGGGCCCTGGGCCCACCTCCGTCAGTCCTTCCCTTCCGCACGTGACCCCTCTGCCCTAGTCCGGCTGGCCCCCTTACACTGCTCCCCCCTCCCCTGACTGCCGGTCCCCGGCAGTTCGTAGCCTGGCGGGTGCCGTGTCAACGTAATGGCCGCGCGAGTTATGTCCGGCTGACGTAGTGGCCTTGCTGCTTCTATTTTTGCCTCGTTGTGTACGTCGCCCGGCCTCGCCCCGGGTTGTTCGCGCTCCGGCGGTGGTTCGTGATGTCAGAGTTAGCGTGGGTTGCGCCGCGGCGCAGATGGTTGTGTAGGGAGGTCCTTCCGGTTGGTTAGAAGGTCCGATAGCTTCCGGGGCCCACGAGTCGTGTGGTGGTTGGTCCTAGCGCGGTTAGGAGTTTGTTGTGTTCGTGTTCGGGTGTAGTGCGGTTGTAGTGCGGTGGAATATTTGTGCGGCCCCTCGCCCCCTCGTTGACTCGGTGCCCGCGCAGGCTAGGCCCCGGCTAGGGTGGCGTGACGCGTGCGTAGCGTGTCTGGTGCCTTCCTTCCCCTCCGTCGCGTCTTCTGGCTGAGCGGCGGGGGGGTCGCGTTGCCCTCCGCGCGTGTTTCGAGTCTGGTATACGCCCTACCCTCCGGGCATAAATACCGGTTCCTTTCCCTCGCCCTGGGCGCCCGTTCTTTCTGCTCTCTATTTGTGGACTCCGCCACGTTCGTCGTCGCCAGTATGGAGCGTGCCGTCTTTATTGCTCGTTATCCCTTCAATCCGGAGAAGGGGTGGGCGCACCTCAACCGGACGGTCGTCATCACCAATGACGACGGTCAGGCCGAGACTGTGACCGTTCGCGCCACGCAGCCCTGTTCCTCTTGTGTTGCCCGCTGCCACAATGACCTCTCTAGTTGGTGTGTTGTGCGGGAGCCTGACCGGGCCACCTGTCACGCCTGCATCGCTGGCAGGCAGGGGTGCCGTTCCGTAAGTACTCCGCCCCCTTTGCTCGTTTGCCGTCGTTGTGCCCCCGGTTGCTTATCCGGCGCTAGACCCCTCCGATTCTCCTTGGTCCTGCGCAGGCCCTCACGGCCCCGCTGCGCAGGTGGGCTTCGCTCAGCCGAGATCTCGCCACGGTCGCCTCGTGGCCATGCATAGCATACGTCATTCTTTCAAATGCGAGGTAGCTACGCGCATCGCATCTTGGGGATCGCAAGTGTGCTGTGTTCGCCTTCCGGCGATGCCTTGACGAGGAGGAGTTAACGGTGAGTAATATTAGTGATGCCTGCCGGTCCGCCTATATGCATCTGGAGTTGCAGTCCCTGCGCCGGCTCACCCAGCTGCAACTTGAGGCCTCGGTTGTAAGTGTCTCGGACCCTTGCCCCCTGGTGTCCTTGTCCGTATGCTGACCCGGGCCCTCTTTCCAATGTAGCGATACAAGGGCGCGCGGATGCCCACCTGGGAGTATAGCGTGCGGCTCCAAGATGCTATTCCTCCGCAAGAGTTGGCCAACTTCAAATATCAGGAGTTGGCGTTCTGGCTGGACGCCCTGGATCGGTTCGACCATACGCAGCCCCTCCCGGACTCCATGCCCGACTGCGCGGACCTCTCCGATTGGTCTTCCTTGTTGGCGAACCCTGCCCAGTTTTACCGTTTGGAGTCTACCCTCTGGCAGGGCTTCCGGCAGCTGCTGACCTCCTCGACTAATAATGCTCCGGACCTCTTGGGCCCTCGTCTCCCCGGTCTTCGCAACAAGGGACGTCCCTTGATCTTTTCCGGCTGGGAGGCCGAGGGTTCTGGGGGGCCTAGCGCTGGAGGGTCCGGGCAGGCTGCCCCGGAGCCAACTAAGAAAGTTGCCAAGAAAACCACCGGTCGTACCCGCGCCCCTCGTGTTTCTCGCCAGGCGGACCCAGAGTTGCCGCCTCTGGAGGAGGAGGAGG
>JAJFDI010000189.1:0-26523 GCA_028637685.1 Xylariaceae sp. X3-2
GTTACGAACCGCTAAATACGGTACTATCACGTGCGGCTAAAGTGCGGGGAAGCACACGTACGGAGGATCATTCGTTAGTTATTACTGGAGGGCTTCGAAGGTACGACTCTACGTGGCAAATGCAAAGAGTCGCAAATCGCAAGTGCGATTTGCGATCGGAATCGCAGAAGCGCAGCCCGACCTTGCGACTCGGATCGCAGAATCGCAGAGCGATTCCGCGAGCATACATTCCTTTGAGGCATACGTCTGAGTGAGGGGAGGTCTATATAACGGCACGGTTATTCTCTGTATCTAGTCATTCCTTCACTTAGCAATCTAAGCATTCATCTAGTTCTTGGAATAACGCTTCATTCTCATACTACCTGAGTGAGGGAAATCCCTTAACGAGATATCTGTTTACGTTTACGTTATTGCTCACGATAGTCGAAACCCACGGTTGAACCTACCTTTGGAACATAAACCACTCGCGATACTACGATCCCTATCCGTTAGGTATCGTCCCAGTATAGCTCGTTACATTTTGCTAAGTCTTGTTCAGTCAGCTGTCAGTTACGACTACTGAGCAATAAGGTCAGAATGGCTTCCACGTCGTCTACCTCCGAGAAGGCTATCCAGCAGCTCACGGAGCGAATCGCCCAACTGGAAGTGAAGGAGCGAATCCCCAAGGCCAACGTGTACAAGCCTCGCAAGCCAGAAACGTTCAATGGCAAACGAGACGAGGTTGATGCGTTCATTACACGCTTCCGTGCCTACGCTATGCACTTTCAGCTCAACGAGACTCAGAAGGTTCTCGCGATTGCGGAGTTTCTCACGGGAGATGCCCTCGAGTGGTTCCAACCCACTCTCGATGATTTCCTCACCAATCCCGCAGAACGACGCAACCACGCCACGAACAAGATCTTCTCTAGCTTCGGTGATTTCGAGGCCAAGTTCCGAGCCTTCTACGCGGCTCCAGACAAGGAACGCACGGCCGAAGTGAAGATACACGCACTCGTGCAGAAGGGCTCTGCATCGGCATACGCAGCCGAGTTTAAACGCCTCGTTTCGATCATCGGATGGGATGACAACGATGCGCTCATCAGTATCTTCTACCGAGGACTCAAGAGCGATGTGAAGGATAAGCTAGCACTCGAAGAGCGAGGTACCGATGTCGATCAATACATCGCCAAAGCAATTCAGATCGACAATCGCATTTACGAACGACGCATGGAAGGGAAACGCGAGGGAGGCCGAACGTACACCTCCTTCGCACGAAGCCGTGGTCAACGAAACTATAGCAACAACACGGCACGTACCTCATATGGATCTCATGCCGGACCGATGGAAGTTGATGCCACTCATCAGAAAAATGGCAAGGAGCGAGACATGAGCACCGTCAAGTGCTACAATTGCAATCAGAAGGGGCACTACGCTCGAACGTGCCCGAAGCCACGAAAGGAACGAAAGAACTTCCAACGAGTCCCCGAACGACAAGTTGCGTCCACGTCTCAGGATAAAGGACAAACACGACAACTCGCGATGATGAGCATCGCTAACGAAAACAACGAAGCTGAGACGTCAAACGCAAACGCGAACCAGGACACCTGGGTGTGTCCCGACGAAGATCCCAACTGTCGCTACGAGATATGCGATCACCAAACGTGGGAAGAGTTCGTAGAGAACATGGTCGCGAAGGCAGTCCACCGCGGACAAGCATACTCAACTGATCGTGACGATTGGTGGGCAGAATGGGTTCCGATTCCAGAGCACGTCACCGTGCAGAACCTCATCGAGGCTACGGACGAAGAGATCGGACCAATGTGCTGGAAACTTCAGCGGATGCATTGTGAACTCATCATTGGAGCCGGAATCGATACCAGAAAGATTCGAGACAGAATTCCTCAAATGATCGCGGAGGCTTACGCAGTAGAAGAAGACCTCTACCGATGCGATCCACGCCTCTCGATTCTTTGCCCCGAACATTACCAGATCAACTGGATCTCGTGCATCAACCACGCATGCCCGACGCACCTCTGTCACAAGATCACGAACGATTGGTTTCCGATCAAGATCCACGACCAACCGATCGATACGCCTTATGAACGAGCACAATTCCTAAGCTTGACCCCAGCATACATCGATAAACGAGGCTACGCTACATTCGACCAGGACCCAATGCTTCCTGCGGAATGTTATGCGCCCGATTCGAGGCTGGAAGACTGCAAGCGCGATGACTGCAAGTTCCACGCAATCGAAAAGATCATGATGTGCCGAGAATACCACACGAAGGAAGGCGAGAAGCCTCACTACTTCCCGGAGGAGTATCACACTCCCGACGAAGGGTACATCGACAACGATCTTTCCGACAACGAGATGAGACGTGTTGCGGACGAAGCCGAGCACAACGAAGTAAAGAGAATGCTCGACCGCATGCGCTCACGAATGACAATTGCTACCAGAGAGCCAGAAGACGGACTCGAAGAATTCTGGAGATTAGTCGAACGAACGACGAAGCGGGCTCACGCAAAGAAGAGACCCGTTAAGCACACAAAGTACGAGAGCCGAACGCAGGCTACTCGTCAATCAAAAAACGAATAAGGGCAGTCGCGAGAGACCGGCGACTTGTCCACGAGATCGAAAGGTCATTATGTGCGACAAACTCGAACAGCGCGCATCTGTTCACAGAAGTCATATGGAACGGAAAACGAATGAGAGCTCTAATCGATTCAGGAGCTCAAGCGAACTACATCTCTCCACGAACTGTCAACGAACACGAAATACCTTGGAAGGTAAAGGACAGCCCCTATTCACTCACGACCGTTGATGGGAGTCCGATAGATTACGAGAACGGAAGTGTCAACAGAGAAACTGCAGAACTCTCTCTTGATATCGCCGGACGAGTACATAGACTCACGCTCGACATCACGGAGATTTCAACGCACGAAATCATTTTGGGGATACCCTGGTTGCGGGAGAGCAATCCCAGAGTAAACTGGAAGACAGGCCACTTTCAGTGGGATATACCAGGAAGAGATTCACCCTCTACAGAGTCGGAAGACACGACCGCACGGGAATCTAAGCCGGATCACGATGCGACGAAGAAAGCACGATCCAGGAAACAATGGGCGAAAGAACTCACGATAGTAGTCACCGTCCAAGCAGCGAAACCGGACTTAACTACAGAAGTACCGGAAGAATACAAAGATTTCGCAGACCTGTTTAGCGGAAAGCACAAGACAGAATCAGGTCTACCCGAGCACAGCCGGTGGGATCATCACATACCCTTAGAAGAAGGAAAGCATCCACCGTTTTTACCACTTTATAGTCTGAACCCGTCACAACTTCAGATGCTACGAGACTATCTGAAGAAAGAGTTAGCACGAGGCTATATCAGACCGAGCGAATCCTCAGCACGACATCCGATTCTATTCGTACCAAAGAAGGTCGGAAGAGACGGCAAGGTTAAATGGCGATTATGTGTGGACTTTCGACGAACTAACGCGATCACGAAGAAGAATCGCGGTCCACTACCGATAATCTCAGACCTACGAGACCGTTTACACAAGGCAAAGTATTTCACGGCACTTGATTTGCCGGATGCCTACCACCTTATACGGATCGCTGAAGGAGAAGAATGGAAAACGGCATTCGGGACACCATACGGACTGTACGAATACATGGTGATGCCGTTCGGATTAACCAACGCACCAGCAACGTTTCAAACTATGATCACGACCGTACTCGCGAAATACATCGATGAATTCGTTGTGGTGTATCTAGATGATATACTCATCTATTCCGAGACCCTGGAAGAGCACAAGGAACACGTCCGAAGGGTGCTCGAAGCCCTACGCGAAGCGAAGCTACTAGTGAATCCAGAGAAGAGTGAATTTCACAAGCAGAAGGTAGACTTCCTCGGCTTCACGATTACGCCAGGCGAAGTACGAATTCAGGACTCGAAGATATCAGCAGTAAGAGATTGGCCTACACCAAAGAGTGTCGAAGACGTACGATCCTTCATCGGATTTGCGAATTACGTTCGACCCCTCATAAAAGACTTTGGGAAACACGCGGCACCTCTTACGAACCTGACGAGGAATGACACGAAGTTCCGATGGACAGAAACGGAGCAGTCAGCCTTCGATAAGATTCGAAACGCAATCCTGAACGAACCAGTTCTCAAAATGCCGAATCCCGAAATACCCTTCGAAGTTGAAGTCGATGCCAGCGATTACGCGATCGGAGGTCAGCTCACGCAACGAGACGAGCACGGAAAACCCCATCCCGTGGCATTCTTCTCGAAGAAATTAAATGGCGCGCAACTCAATTACCAAATTCACGACAAAGAGTTGTTAGCGATCGTCGAGGCATTCCGAGAATGGAAACACTACTTAAGCGGTACCGAAGAACCGGTTAAAGTCTTTAGCGATCACAAGAATCTCACGACGTTCATGCACACGAAAGATCTGAATCGACGCCAGGTCAGATGGGCCGAGTTCCTCACGGAATTCAACTTTCGCATCATTCACGTCAAAGGAAAAGAGAACGTACGGGCCGATATACTCAGCCGAAGAAGTGATCATAAGCAGGACATACCGAAAACCGCTACGACCCTACTACACATGGATGAAGATGGACAACTTACGGCGAACAACAGTTTGCGAGAAAACCCGGAAAGTTACCTATCGCTATCTTTCACTCGACACGATGCCGAAGAATGGGATGCGAAGTGCGCGAAAGCTCTTACGTTGGAAGACAAAGAGTTACCTACCGAGAATCCCGATTACCTTGAAGCGGACGGTACACTCTTGTATAAGGGAATGCGCTACGTTCCCAAGAGCTTACAACACGAGTTAGTCACGGCACTTCACGAACACCCGTTAGCAGGACATCAAGGCATCTTCAAAACGTTACGTCGATTACGAAAGAACTACGACTTTCCCGAAGCAAGAAAAGTAGTCAAGGAGGTCGTGAAGAAATGCGATCTCTGTCGTAAAGCGAAGGCCTCACGACAGAAGCCTTACGGACTACTGCAATCAATCAAGCCGCCGGAGCGAGCTTGGGAAGTTGTCGCATTTGACTTCATCACGAAGCTACCGAGATCCACGGAACCAATGACGAAGACGGTTTACGATTCAATTCTCGTCATCGTGGATAAACTCACGAAGTACGCATACTTCCTGCCGTACCTCGAGGCGAGTACAGCAGAAGAATTAGCGTACACGATCACGCGACACGTATTCAGCAAGCATGGGCTGCCACGTCAATTCATTACCGACCGAGGCAGTCTTATGGCCTCGCACTTTTGGCAATCACTCATGAAAGCGTTAGGCGTAAAGCACAGAATGTCTACGGCGTACCATCCGCAGACCGACGGGCAGACGGAAAGGCTCAATCAGACAGTCGAAACGTACCTACGGTGCTATATTAACGATGAACAGGATGACTGGGTTATACACCTACCTACGGCCGAGTTCGCGTACAACAGCTCAGATAACGAGACGATGGGAATGTCACCATTCCGAGCGAACTATGGATTCGACCCAGATCAGTATCGTGCACCTATCGACGGAGCTACCGCGCCGCAAGCTATACGACACGCCGACGAGTTAGTCGAAATTCAGAAGCAACTTCAACAAGACCTCATTCACGCGCAAGAACGAATGAAGGACTACTACGACCGACGAAGGTTGTCGGAGCCAACCTTAGAAGAGGGGGATAAAGTCTACTTGTCTACGCGAAACATTCGCACAAAACGGCAAAGTCAGAAACTCGATTACAAGAAAATTGGACCGTTTGCGATTAAGAGAAAAGTCACGGACGTGACCTACGAATTAGAACTACCACGTCGCGCCCGCATTCACCCAATTTTCCATGTTTCTCTTCTCGAACCAGCGCACAAGGACACACCTCTCCAAACGAGACTCGAAGTTGAATCAGACCAGAACGAATACGAAGTCGAAGCAATACTAGACTCACGTCAGAACGGACGAGACACGGAGTATCTTATTAAGTGGAAGGGGTACTCACACGAAGAAAACACTTGGGAACCTAGGAAGAACCTACGAGGTTCACGGATTCTTCTTCGCCAATTTCACCAGCGAAGGCAGCGGATTGCATAACGAGAGCAGACGGCTCATGACTCGACGAATTGCCCCAATCGCCAATAAAGTTTCCACCGATCCACGTACCAGCGGAAGCAGCAGGAGTTGGATCACGGGCAGGAACAGAAGTCGAAGTCCCGGTTATGCCTTCTTCCTTATCGAGTTCCAGGATGCCATGCAAGAACAAGGCGTCACCACGTTCCTTCATATATCTTCTCATTTTGTCGATACGAGCGATTTTCGCAGTCGTTTCCGCAAGTTTCTTATTTAAGTCGAATATTTTCCGATTGATTTCGAGCAGCTCACCGCGAGCCATTTCATCTTCATTATCGAGCACCGATTGTTGCTCCATCACTTTCGATAACGACTCCGTAATCAGGAGACCATCGCATCTACGACCGGCACTAATACACGACGAACAACGAGACGATCGATCGGACATAATGCATTCAATGCGCTTGTTGAAGCAGCGAGTGCACGGCATGTCGGCACGTCTACCGTTGGAGTACACGTACGAAGAAAGTAGCCGACGATTCCGCGAAAGACGAGGAGGAGACGGAGAACGAGATCTGGACCTCTGCGGAGAGCGAGAACGATGAGAGCGATGCGAGGAGTGATGAGACGATCTTCTGTGAGAGCTAGGCATGATGGTATCAGTACTCAACCGTGATGACAAGAGACGGACACCTCACGAACCAGGCCGCAAGACTTGCGATATTTAAATTGTTGAGGGCAACAATCCTGGAAGGAGGGGGATGATGTTACGAACCGCTAAATACGGTACTATCACGTGCGGCTAAAGTGCGGGGAAGCACACGTACGGAGGATCATTCGTTAGTTATTACTGGAGGGCTTCGAAGGTACGACTCTACGTGGCAAATGCAAAGAGTCGCAAATCGCAAGTGCGATTTGCGATCGGAATCGCAGAAGCGCAGCTCGACCTTGCGACTCGGATCGCAGAATCGCAGAGCGATTCCGCGAGCATACATTCCTTTGAGGCATACGTCTGAGTGAGGGGAGGTCTATATAACGGCACGGTTATTCTCTGTATCTAGTCATTCCTTCACTTAGCAATCTAAGCATTCATCTAGTTCTTGGAATAACGCTTCATTCTCATACTACCTGAGTGAGGGAAATCCCTTAACGAGATATCTGTTTACGTTTACGTTATTGCTCACGATAGTCGAAACCCACGGTTGAACCTACCTTTGGAACATAAACCACTCGCGATACTACGATCCCTATCCGTTAGGTATCGTCCCAGTATAGCTCGTTACGGTAGGTAAAATTATTGAGAGGAATCTAGAGTTAGTCGAATACGAGGTTATGATGAAAAGAACGATACCGAAACTGACACCCTTCCCCAGCATACCGAGTTGACCCCTGAGCTTCCACGATACCACGTCGACCCTTGAACTCCAACGATACCGCGCCGTCAATGCTTTTACCACATCGATACCGCGCCGTCAATGCTGTTACCACATCGATACCGGGCCGTCAACGCTTTTACCACGTTAACGAGTGACTATAAGAGCGCGCTCAAGAGTTAGTACAAACCACTAGGCAACAAACAAGTGCTTACATGTCGAGGAGGACCAAGATTCCGGGATCTTGACGGCTGTGACGCCCGCCGAACGCTTTTACCGCGTTGTCGGATGCCTCTAGACTCCATCAAAGCTCCTCTTCTTCCCTCTCGTCACTGTCACGTTAGCCGATATGGGAGGAAATGGAGCGGGGCTTGGAGTGGGAGGGGCCGGGGTCGACGGCATATCCCCAAACTGCGGCCGTGGTATCCTGGATATAGGGCCCAGGTCTTTTGGCAGTTTACGCTCCACGGGCGGCAACTGTGGTGTAGGAGCCACCCCATGCGAAGGCGTGTCGGGGGCGGCGAGGGAGAGGGCGGCGAGGGGGGCGGCGAAGGAGGAGGCGGCGGAGGTGGGGGCCGTCGACGTGTAAACCTCGGGACAGGAGTCCACGAGGGAAGTGGTGGGGTCCGCGGAGGTGGTTGCGGACGAGGGAGGGGAGGGAACCGCCCGATCGTTTGTAACCGGCTCGGTAGCCGGCACAGGGCGGTGTGCTGGTGATGGCGCCGTTGGCGCCGGGATGGGAGTTGTAGCCAGCAGAGGGAGGGGCTGCTGGCCCAGTGTGGAAGATGTGTTTGCATGTGCAAACACAGGTGGTGGCGAGGGGGGGAGCGGAATTCGGGCTGCGATTCGCGCCAGCCGTGCGAGTCTGTCGGGACATTCTCGCACATGGTGGCCTGGTTTGTCGCAGCGGAAACAGGCAGCTTCCCCATCGACGAGATTTTGGGGGTCGTCGGCTGTTGGTGTGAGGCTGCCGCCGTCTCGTTGCTCTTGGCGGCGAGCAGCCCGGGATTGTTCTGCTGACGCAAGGTACGCGGCAGAGAGGGAAGAGTGCATTTGTTCCCGCAGATCGTCTACCCCTTGGTCGCCGAAGAGGCGTCTAAAGAGATCAACGGTCTCGCAGGTGGCGAGACGGTTGGCCGTATTTTCCCGGACCAGGATGTTGTAGATAGTCTGAGGGTCGGGCCGTTCCATTTTTGAAGACGGTGAGAGTATATTGGCAAGATATGTTCGAGAAGCCGTTTGGAGGTAGTTGAAGTGGATGAGAGAGGCTGTGTCAGATGCCAGTTCGTTGACGGAGAAGCGTCTCTTTAAAGAAAATCGGGGTCTATGGCATTGAGCGAGCATCAAGGCTGCTGCCGATTGGAATGACCTCATGACGGGCTGAAGTGGCTTATCGCAATGTTGAGGGCGTCTGCCCTTCGAACCTTCTCGTGCCATGGCGGTCTATACGTAGACGTGCTATCGATCGTGCGTATCGTACTGTCGGACGGGTGGGAGATTATGCCGTCTTATCTTGTGGGAGCTATAAAATGACAAACATTAATACAGACAGACTGCAAAAGGGCTCTCCCGACTTCTTTACTATTCGGGAACCGCAAGATCTGCCGGGGGACCTCACGGACCTCAACAACGCCTAGGGGCTTCGTCGACAAATCGTCGTCGATATTCGGTGGTTCAAACTGATCAGTCATAAGAACTAGTGCGTTGTGATATCGAATTGCTGCAGAGTCGGGGTGTCGACTTCAACGCGTCCCTCTTCCAACCTTATTCTGTGTCTGGGTGGTTCGCGTTTGATGTCGACGCGTGTTCACCGCTTCGTAGAGGCGGGAGGGGCCAAGGCTTTATAGGATTTTGAGCAGACGCCAGACTGCACGGCTGAAATGAAGGCACAGTTGATAAATTCCAGCCCCGGGGCGGATTGGTGGCCCATCCGTTATCTGCCGTTACACGAGTCCCTCGTCCTTCGAGGCGCCTGACTCCCGTACGGCCCTGCAGGCTGCGCTACGCCAAGGCAATACCGAGACAAGTTACTACTAAGAATAGCCTGCCGATCGGCAATACTAGCGCAGATCTCCTCCGCCAACCTTATCTATCGAGCCACTTTAAGTGGGGCACGTTCGCTGCCCGGCCGTACTGTAGTAGGTAGGTTAGGTAGGTAGATTACCTACGAAGTTACGATAGGCCGCAACAGGCAGCACCTGCATACTGGTGGACCTAGGTATGCTGCTGGCTCCTTGCCCGCGACCTGCACCAACCATGTCTCTCCGTCGGTTTGGCGGATCCATACCCAATTCGAAGAAACGCAGTCGGATACGGAATACCTACCCCAACCTGCGTCACACACAAGGGCCCAGAGTGCCCAGCCGAAATTATCGTATGGCTAGGCGCCGTGGCTTTTTACCCTTACTGCATACCTTAGCACATGATGAACCGTACGGGTGTTTGTGCCGCGGAATTACTAATTTACGAGTTGATGAGCCGGACGGTCAATTTTGCTGTGTAATTACCAATCTACCGTCAAATAAACCAGTACGGGTAATTTTGCTGTGTCATTCCTTCTTTACTAACAAACCAGCCGTACGGGTCTCCATGCCCCGCCACCTGACCTAGAACGAAGCGTGCGGCCGCCTCACATGCATCCTACCCCACAACGAAGCCACTGTCCCCTGCGTCTTGTTTGACTCCTCCACAGCTCCCGATAATCTGACCAGTCACCTCAACTCGGTATGTATGTACTCGTATTGGCGGACCCAGGCTACCACATATTCGGCTAGTGCTGGGTTCTGCGGCACTGGAGTCTGGCAGGAACAGGGCGTCCCCAGCCGAACACTTGACCCATGGTTCAACAACGCGCCGTTCGGCAACTGGCTCATCTACGTCAGCCACTTCGCCAAGGGTCACTGTCACGTGCGCCAGCCGTGTGGTAGGTATTGCACACGGCCGGGGAAGAGGTCTGTGCCCCATTACATCGATGTCGACTGTAGGTCTGTGACGAACGACAGTGCCTTGATTCCTAGGTGCGCGAAGCAGCTACCCACGTATGCAGTAATACTATGTATACACATCTACGCCGTCGATATCCCAAGTGCCTCAAGACATGCCTTCGGAAACGCCACGCAATGCGCGCTAGATAGTAAAGAAATCGGAGCTTTGTTTATTGTACGAAACTAGCCGAACGGTTGAACTCTAGGTAAGCACCGTAGTAGTACGCAAGACTGTCCTCCAGGTCTCTCTGCGTAGGGCCCCGATCTGTCGATCTCCCTGACGCAAAAGCGCCGACCTGATGTGCCAGATCTCTCTGCGTAGGGCCCCGATCTTTCGATCTCCCTGACGCAAAAGCGCCGATCTGGCACACAGATACGGACAAAGTCAAGCGATACATACCTAGCGAGAGCCCACTTTACGTACGTAAAGTCACGATACGTGGAGGGGGGGGGGCATCTACCGAACGGTCTTTGTGTACCCGGATCTGTGGATGCACGTAGGCATTGTCAGTACTTCAAGCCCATCAACGCGAAGTTCTGTATGACGGACGACTCACAAGGTAACGCGTCTTCGTAAGAGGTATTTCAGCGCCAGGTCATCGTTCGTGCCGTCGCTGCCACTTGTCAGTCGATCTAGTATGAAGAGGTTGTCAGCATTGAAGTACTCACAGAGGGAAGGAGATCTACTACACACGCCTTTTCAGGAATTCGTGTCTTCGATCCCCCGTTTCGTGCCTCTTGTCGCAGCCCCTTGAGTCTCCGCTGTCACAGGCTGAGCAATCTTGTTCTTTGACCAAGGCGTAGACCTAATGGCTTTGAAGGGCCCAATCACTCTTTTTTTCTCCTCGCCCACGCCAGATGGCCGATCGGCCGCATTGTTATCTGAGGGCCCGAGGGCCTTCGGCGTGGGTACCGACTTCTCTTGGCACTCGAAACTGTGATGTCCCAACTTTCCACACTTTCGACATGTATTGGAGTCGACGGGGACCGAGGAGGCCTTGTTGGCAGCGGCGGAGGGCGGGGACGAGGAGGCTGTATCGACAGCGGCGGACGGAGGGGAGGAGGAGACGGCGGTGGTGGTGGAGGTGGTGGTGGTAGTGGTGGTGGTGGAGACCTCCTGCGTGCGCCGTTGGTGATCGCGGCGTCGTAGGAGATCCCGTGATACACGGGCCTCGGCAAAGGAGCCCTGGACGGACTCCTTGAAGCTGCCCGCCAGGAGATCGTGGCTTCGCTGCATCTCCTCCTCCATGTAGCTGGGGCCTACAAGCCCCTCGATGAAACGGTCCTGAAGGTGGACCAGGTGCCGCACGTACTCATGATTTAAAAAAAAAAACTCCCGCACAGAGTCGACGACCGCACTGGCGTTGTTGTTGGTGTTGTTGCCGTTCTTGTTATTCTTGTTGGTGCCGTTGTTGGCGTCCATTGTATGCGTATGCGTGTTTTGCAGACAAAATCGAGAAAAATAGGGTCAAGGAGACGGAATATTGGGTTCGGAGTCTCGCAGGGTTTGAGAGAGATGGGGCCGTTCGGTAGATCGGTCGACAGACGGGGGACTGCGATATAAGGAGGTTAGCAGCGGGTATGACCCAGCATGCGTGCCGAACGTAGGCATTACCTAGAGATGTCAATGCCTAGCTTGCCGTACGGCGAATGATGTCAAGTGCATCCGTACGTACGTATGTAAGAAGCCAGAGATATCGCCAAAATAATTCCTTCGACTCGTCACATGCGGCTGGCATGGATGCCTACTCCGTACGTGTAGAATGGCAGGATTGATGCGTGCCATACCGGCACTTTGGGTGGTTCATGGTCTACCTAGTCTCCCCGCCACCCCCCCGCCCAATGTGAAACGCGTCCTATATTTGCATGTTTACCACGCTAGTATGGCGAGACGCCAACGCGTCTACGCGTAGCTGCCTCACCAGACTGGTAAACATTGAGCGTGTATTCTGTGGACGAGAGTTTGACAGCACTTTCAGAATGGCAAGGACAATGGCATCCGGAGAGAAAAACGAAGCAGGACTTCGATGCTTTACCGTACGGGGTTATGTTAGTTGTGTAGATGATATTAGAAGCGGGGGAAATAGCAGGAAAGCGAAGGCCAGGTTTGTTGGGACCACGTACGCCTTCTTTGGGACCAAATAGGGCGTCTTCTTGTCACTGCAGGAAGGTAGGTAGGTCATGAGGTCTCGATACGGATTACAGCAGCCAATAGCAGTACGGCATCTCGGCAGACATTTCCGAGTACGAGTACTCACGTTACACAGATGACAAATTACTAATAGAACGCAGACATCATACGATACGGCTCATGCAGGTTCAACGAGGCGGGGCAGGTGCGGATTATGAGGACCTGCCTGATTATCGTTCTGGGCATCTCTCACGAGTATCGTGTGTTAACAGGCTACATGGTTCTTCGTGTGTGAAGGGCAATCTGATGTACCAGAAACAAGAAAGTGAATATCTAACGCCACCAACCGTACGGTAAGCTACCTATTGTATACGTATATGGACAAGCCACTATGTACTCTGTATGTATTAACCCAACAAGCATCGAGAAGAGAGACCAACATCCAAGTTCAACACAGCAGGTAATCCGTATTCCTTGATCTGCCAAATCTTTTCCTATTTCGTCCTCTTCGTTCTCTTCTTTGGACGATCGGTGCCCTCATTGGCAGCCTCCACAGCGGCACAGTTCGCCTGGTACCACTTCCACCCACCCCAGCGGTTCGGCGTCACCGGAATTGGACGCCTGGCCACACTTGCCCATGTGTCCCCCTCCCAAAAGTATGGGGTCGTCAGCTGGTTGAGACGATGCCTATCGGCCAGTTCATTGGTCGTTGAGGGGCTGTTGCGGCTATGATCCATGCGCACGATGGCAGCAGGTGTATCGCCGGCAATGTAAGTCCGGATTTGGGACTTGGGAATGGCCTTGCGCTTGAACCGGCGCTCTTTGGGCGCCGGCGTGGGTGTCGATAGCGCAGATTCAGGCTCATTGTCATCCCCATCGTCGGCTTCATCTCCAGCATCATTGTCATCCCCATCGTCGGCAGCTGCGTCAGCATCGTTGTCATCCTTCTCTTGTCCATCATCCCCACCGGCCTGGCCACCGCTCGTCTCAGGGCCCTCGCTGTCAGTCTTGCTACTCTCCGTATCGTCAGTCTCGTCACCTTGCTCGCTGTGAGTGGACGACAAATCCTTGTTGATACGCTTCGAACGGCGCAGCTTCGTCTTAGTCTGACCCTCGCCTGTGGTGGACGTCTTAGTCTTACCCTTGCCTGTGGACTTTGACTTAGGCGGCTTCGGAGTAGACTCGTCTTCCTCCGCGCTGCTACCCCCAGCGTGAACCGTGCACATGCATTGAGTGCCAGAGGACTTGCCGTGCTTGGCCACAACTGCTGGGTCGACTGTCCATCCACTCACTGCAGCGAAGTTATTCAGCACTGCCTGTCGTAGAGCAGCCTGTGTGGGCCTTTCCTTGGGAAGATGCATTTTCATTGCTGTCTGTGGCAGCATGAAGAGAAGGAAGAGGTTAACGATGGTAAGTAAGCCACAAGACCAGCCATCAGATTGGTCGGGGATCATAGTGAGCCGTTCGGCGGAGGTTGGTGCTGGAACACCGCCTGGCCCTTGGGCAATCTCGGTCTCCCAGCGAGCTTGGAGCCACTCAAAGGCAGTACGGTGGGCTTCGTCTCCACCTTGAAGGGAGTCGATGAAATACACCTTCCGCTCATCAATGTCGGCGATCATGACGTAGAAGTGGCCGACGTCCTTGCTCCCAAAAGTACGGTTTCCACCAAAGACGACAAACTTGACCGTTTTGTTCTTCACGGCGTGCACAATGGACTCACTGAGGTGTTGTGGGAAGTGGTCCAGTGTTTCGCTCATGTGGCAGGCAAAAGTGGGCTCAATGCAGACGTTCGGTAACTCAGCCGTGTAGAGACTGACAGCAGCATCCATCTCATTGGACTCGAAAAAGTTGCCAAAAAGGCAGCGGAGTTGGGCTTTCATCAAGCCGTACACGACGACTGTCTCCCAACGCCCGTTCGATATTCCTGGGGGGGGGGCCCGACCTTTGATCAACGAAGCGTGCTTCTGCTCCGAAACCCTTTCGCGGAACAGGGCGTCCGCATTGGTATCTTTGAAGGTGGCCATCGACGTGGGAGGCTGTACGTGCGGCATCCGATCCGCAGGCGACTCATTCCCGTGAATTCGCGCCAACAAGCGGTGCAAATCATCAGTGCTTGTCTTGCCGAATGGCTTCGGCTCTGCCTTAGTCTTCTTTGGGGTCTTTGCTTTGGTTTTCGGTGTTTTTACCTCCGTCTTCGTCTTCGTCTTTGGCGTCGCGGGCGGATCGGGGTCTTGTTTTTCCGTTTTGGGGCCCTTTGGGGTCTTTGTCTTCGGAGTTTGGGGAGTCTTCGCCTTCGGCGTTTTTGGTTGAGTCTTGGGCGTCGCCGGCGGCTTAGTGGGCGTCGTAGGGTTTACCTTCTTTGGTGTTGGTGCCATTTTATCTGTTCGAGCGCTGGTTAGCCGGTATAAACTAAGAGTGAGAGGACCGTTCGGTGAACTGGAGATAGGCAAGAGGTGCTTACATTAAGGCCGAATTGGAACAGGTACGTGATAGTGATAGTATATAAGCGAAAACTGCGGTGCTGCAGCTATTCTCTGAGTCTACGAACGGGTCAACAGGGCCACAATGGCAGCGCTGCGATGGGAGGAGGGACTTACCTGACGAACGGTCACGGAGACTGGCGATACTGAGACCGGTGGTCTTGGTGTTTCTTCTCTGAGTCTACGAACGGGTCAACGGGGCCACAATGGCAGCGCTGCGGTGGGAGGAGGGACTTACCTGACGAACGGTCACGGAGACTGGCGATACTGAGACCGGTGGTCTTGGTGTTTTTTCTCTGAGTCTACGAACGGGTCAACGGGGCCACAATGGCAGCGCTGCGGTGGGAGGAGGGACTTACCTGACGAACGGTCACGGTGACTGGCGATACTGACGGGAGGCGCGTGGTCTTGGAAGAAGAGCTTTCTGACAGCGATTTGCAAAAGTGAATCGGGAAAGTCTGGGAGGAGGAGGAGAAGGAAGAGAAGGAGGGGGCGAGAGAGTAAGAGGTAAGTCGTCCACCCTCGATCAACGACAAGCCTCGTGATTTGCCTCTCTTGATCCGGCTGATCCGGCTGATCCGGGCACTCCTCGAGAGGGGGCCAGTGATTTGCCTGATCTAGACGGCGCCAGTGGTTTGCCTGATCCGGGGACTCTTCTAGACGGCGCCAATGACTTGCCTGATCCGGAGACTCTTCTAGACGGCGCCAGTGATTTGCCTGATCCGGAGACTCTTCTAGACGGCGCCAGTGATTTGCCTGATCCGGAGACTCTTCTAGACGGCGCCAGTGATTTGCCTGATGACGGCGCCAGTGATTTGCCTGATGTGGTTGATCCGGGGGACTCTACGCATGATGCTGTCACCTCGGCAGTTCGGGCCAATCCGGGCACTCATCGAGGAAGAGGCGTTGATGTGACTGCTTGAGTTTGACATCAACCGTTCGTCATACTGCTGCTGCTATCTATAGTAGCACTCGGCATTTCGCCCGTTCGGCTATTTCCATACACATCCGCCCAAATCGCCACCGAGAGCCTTCACGGCCTGCGCCCACCACTCGGCACACTTCAAGTCTACTGTCTTCTCCCATCGCTCGGCACACTGCAAGTTCACCGTCGTCGCCCACCACTCGGCACACTTCAATTTCGCGTCTCTCCAACAAACACCATGGCTTCATCCCTGTCTAACGTCAATCAAGACGACGACGGCCCGATCAGCCAGAGCAACCAGGCCCTTGTGCCAGGGACCCCTACTGGCCTTACTCCGCGTGAATTTACCCTTCGCACTCAGCACCAAGCCCAAGAGGTTTGGCCCATGAAACTCGCCGAGGTTAGACTCTACTGGTCTTCAAGATGGTCTGAGGTAAGTGCTACTGTTCACTGAAGGCTGCAGGCCCCTGCTAATCTTTGTCGTTGGGCAGCTCATTTTGAAGATGCAGATTGAACTCCTCGGCGGGAAGGCGTTGGACCGATATGTCCGCTGGCAATTGCTCCCGTCTTTCTTCCACGCTGCTGCGGCGCGGACCACTATTCTTCGATTGATGCAGACGAACGATGAGTCCAGTCCCCAGAATCCCATCTACGTGGAGGCCTCTCAAGGGGGCCCGTGGGGTGACTATATCATGGATGTACTGAAGGACCAAAGACGGGCAGACGCCATATTTGTGCAGTACGACGGCAAGGTCAATGGCGTCATGTGCGAACACTGCGAGAAGCGATTCGTTCGCTCAGACGGGCAAGATGAGAAGCGCGGTCTTTGGCCCTTCTCCGAGTGCTTCTCTCATGCCACTGTGGGCAATGGCGCTTGTGGCAACTGCATATTCTCCCTGAATGGCAGTTCGTGCACATACTTCGGCAACCCTATCGAGTACGCCCACTTACGAGTCCCATCAGACCCCACGACAGCAGTGAATCCGGGGTCGGCTCCTGTCCTCGAGACTCTTCAGCCTTACGCTTTGCAGTTTATGTTGAACACCAAGCTTGAGTCCGAGCAGACTCGGGAACAGATGGAGTCGGCGGAGGAGTAGGTTGTTACGGAGGCGATGCAAAACATACGCATGCATTGGCTTATGTGCGGAATACATACATGTAGGGCAGGTTAGGTAGTTACTTAGGTACGGAATACAAATATACATATCTTGGGTGCCGAACGTCCTGCTTGTTACAGGTTTCTCACGACAGCGTGACTCACAGCGGCATCGCCGAACTTCAGCCAGGTGCGGGTAGGTATACTTCATTGCCAGGGGCAGTTCCACGTTCGGTGCCTTCCGAATTCGAACTCTACAGATGGGTAGATGCATCTCGTCACCACTGGCGATTCGCCGTTCGGTATATTTCAAGGCGCTAGTATTTCAGGTATAACATACATTGACCGTTCGGTGCCTGGGAAATTGTAGTTTCTTAGGTAAACAGAGCGCGAAGCCACGGCGATTAGCCGTTCGGTTGGTTTCTTAGTAATTACAGTGAAAACGCAGCAAAAACGACAGTACGGCTGGTTTATTAGTAAGGCATTCATTACGCAGCGAAACCAGCCGTACGGCTGGTTTGTTAAGATGTCATGAGTTATGCACGCTGGTTCGGTGGCTGTTAATTCACCTACTCGTAGGTACGTCAGTACTCGTAAACAACAGAGCGCAAAGACGGTGGGCAACGCGATTGTTTACTGACGTACGTCAGCAAATAAACAGAGAGGGCGTCATTAGCAGCAAGCGACGCGCCCAAATAAACAAAGGGCGTCATCAGCAGCGAGTGACGCGCCGTTCGGTGGGTCCAGAATATAGTTTCCTACGGTAAACTGAGCGCGCTGCTAGCCTAAATTGCCGTTCGGTTGATTTCTTAGTAAATATGTAAGTGATAGGCGGCAAAAACAACCGAACGGCGGTTTATTACGTGCATCAGTAAACCAAAAATCGCGTAGGCCGTGGGCAACGCTAGACGTACGTCAGCAAATAAACAAAGGGCGTCATCAGCAGCGAGTGACGCGCCGTTCGGTGGGTCCAGAATCTATTTTCCTACCGTAAACTGAGCGCGCTGCTAGGGTAAATTGCCGTTCGGTTGATTTCTTAGTAAAGAAGTAAAAGGCGGCAAAAACAACCGAACGGCGGTTCATTTACCTCCATGAGCACGGAATAAACAACACAACGCGTAAACCTTAGCTAACTAAGGGACTACGTCCGTTTGGTCGGTTTGTTACGTAGGTATTCCCAATTCCGTGGCGAGCAAGTTATACGCGGCGAAAATACCCGCACGGTGGATTTCTTCCTAAGTTAGTAATTACGCAGCAAAACCCGCCATACTGGTGGTTTGTTATTCCGTAGTCGGTGACTCATTGCCTTCAAGATCAAAGCTGTTCACTTACTCACGTCATGGGAGGAACAAATCGCGTAACAAGGGCGACTAGGTAGCCGTTCGATGACTTCAAAAATCTAGTGGCATGAGTTGGTACGTTGCTTAACAACAAAGCCCGTAGTAGGTAATCAGTCACAATGAACAACAGCCGAACGGTGAATATGTTGTAAAGAAGTAATTACACGGGGAAACCAGCCGACAGCCCCATCATTTGATACCTAGGCAGTGATAGACGCTAAATGCAGCCGTACGTTTGGTTTATTAGTTAGAAATGGGAAGAACACGTAAATCAAGGGCACAATGATTGTTATCTACTAAAGAATCCAAGAGAGGTAGAGCAAAACCGGCAATAACCCGTACTGCTAGTATATTAGCTAAAAGGTCATAGAACGTCAAATCTAGATGTACGTTTGTTTTGTTAGTTGCGAGTGGATGGGACGACAAGGCCAACCGTACCCGTACTTTGTTAGGTAGTAAAGCATTGGTGGAACGACAAACCAATCGTACGGTTATTTTATTGGTGAAGTGTTATTAGAACTGAGGAAACAACCGTACGGTGGTTTTTGTTAGTAGAGGGTTGGTATAGCGATAAAAACAACCGCACGGTGATGTTTCTAGTAAAGGGTTGGCTAAGGGGCAAAAACGACCGCACGGTAGTTTTGTTAGTTGAAGGTTGGCATAGCGATAAAAAAAACCGTACGGTGATTTTGTTAGTGAAGGGTTGATATAGCGATTAAAACAACCGCACGGTGGTTTTGTGTGTTGAGGGTTGGTACAGCGATAAAAACGGCCGCACGGTGGTTTTGTGTGTCAAGGGTTGCCATAGCGAGAAAAACAACCGTACGGTGATTTTGTTAGTAAAGGGTTGGTACAGCGATAAAAACAACCGTACGGTGGTTTTGTGTGTTGAGGGTTAACATAGCGACAAAAACGGCCGCACGGGGGTTTTGTGTGTGGAGGGTTGCCATAGCAATAAAACCGACCGTACGGTGGTTTTGTTAGTAAAGGGTTGGCAAAGGGGCAAGAACGACCGCACGGTGGTTTTGTGTGTTAAGAGTTGCCATAGCGATAAAAACGGCCGCACGGTGATTTTGTTAGTAAATGGTTAGTATAGCGACAAAAACGGCCGTACGGTGGTTTTGTGTGTGGAGGGTTGCCATAGCAATAAAACCGACCGTACGGTGGTTTTGTTAGTAAAGGGTTGGCAAAGGGGCAAAAACGACCGCACGGTGGTTTTGTGTGTTAAGAGTTGCCATAGCGATAAAAACAGCCGCACGGTGGTTTTGTGTGTTGAGGGTTGGTATAGCGATAAAAACGGCCGCACGGGGGTTTTGTGTGTCAAGGGTTGCCATAGCGATAAAAACGGCCGCACGGTGATTTTGTTAGTAAAGGGTTGGTATGGCGATAAAAACGGCCGCACGGTGGTTTTGTGTGTTGAGGGTTAACATAGCGACAAAAACGGCCGCACGGGGGTTTTGTGTGTGGAGGGTTGCCATAGCAATAAAACCGACCGTACGGTGGTTTTGTTAGTAAAGGGTTGGCAAAGGGGCAAGAACGACCGCACGGTGGTTTTGTGTGTTAAGAGTTGCCATAGCGATAAAAACGGCCGCACGGTGATTTTGTTAGTAAATGGTTAGTATAGCGACAAAAATGGCCGCACGGTGGTTTTGTGTGTTGAGGGTTAACATAGCGACAAAAACGACCGTACGGTGATTTTGTTAGTGAAGGGTTGGCATAGCAATAAAAACGACCGCACGGTGGTTTTGTCAGCAGGGGGTTCGCAAAGGGGCAAAAACGGCCGCACGGTGGTTTTGTTAGTGGAGGGTTGGTATGAGTGTTACACGGCTAAGACCAGGACACGGCTCACGATGCTAGCCAGTCGACAGATACGATATCAGACGCCCCTTCGTCACAGAGGTTGGGCCATATCGCGTGAGGCACAGACAGGTCGTGGTGTCTCACGAGACATGTGTGATGGTTGTGCATAAGATCTAAGCAGTAACCGTCATCACAGAGCTCCTCACTACTCCTCCATGAGCGCTCATGTCAGTACGTAACATAGGAGCTTATCAACATCATATACGGAGCTCCCTTCCACAAGGCTGAAGCTCTGACCAGCTCCCCTCCACAACAGAGCTCGCCGTCACCCACCACGAGCTCAATTATTCACGGATTCACGCTCAGACCATGTGGTCTCCAAGCACAGACCTTCTTGTCGCCCACCATGGAGCTAAGCCGTCCCCCACCACGGAACGTGAGGACGCAGGGTATAAGAAGGATTCTCACTCATGTAATTTTAGTTTTATTTCTCTCTTCCTTCCCTAGTTTAGAGTCTTCGTTCATAGCATCAATACAAGGTGTCAGAACCTGCTACCTGATCATAACAGTTGACTAGTCTAATGGTTTTCTGATTATCGCACTAGATTTTAATTTGTTTTTCGATAATTGACACCCCGAGCCCCTTTATCAATCAGCTCATAAATAACAGGTTCTTTCCTGCTTGAGCTAGCCCCACAAGTCCGGCATCAGTGGTGGAGGTGGTGACTATTCTTTGCTTGCTGGCGCGTCATCCTATCACTCCAACTAAGAAGTTTATGACATATGCTTTATAGCTTTTCTGATTAGCGTTATTGTTTGCGAACGAGGCATTCGTTGCTACAACAAAGTCATCTCCATCGTTGAATTGAAGATCAATCTGATATGTCTCTAATAATTATTTTGAAAATTGGGCAGGGTTTGTGGTCTTCAATTGAAAGTTTATGGTTGAATCGAGCCAACCGAGAATCTCCAAAAGCTATGTCTGATCTCATAAAACCGCAGGATATATGATGATGTTATAATTCTTTGTTGGTATTTTCGTATGCTCTCCGTCAGTGTACATTGTTTGTAGGGCAACAGTTCTTCTGATCTCATGAGAGTATTGCATTGTATGGTCAAACTGTTGTCGTACAGCTTTGAGATTTTGTCGATGTATGTGCCACAGATTAGCCTTATAAGAGGTGTCGACCAATATATGATTAATTCTGCCCCCAAACATCATTGTAAATCTCCTCCTCACATTAGACTGTGCCGCTATCTGAGAACAGTGATAACTTTGTGACATTTAAAGTAATATAGCATAATGTCGTCTACATATACAAACACTGGGACTCCTTATATAAGCGCACAGGATTGTTTATTTGGCGCCAGCCTCAGACCAAGCCGTTGAAGAGTTCAGAATATCTCGGCTATGAAGGAAAAACCATATAGATATGCCAGCTACATTATATTCTTCTATGTACCAGAAACAAAAGCTCAAAGAGAGAAGAAGAACAGCTAGGGAGGCGGGCGCGGCGCCATCAGCTATATACACAGAAAACACAGAGACTTCTTCTATCTGCTCATTTTGTCTGTCGTATTCCCCAGTCTGACACGTCACAAATGGGCGAGCGTTTGCGTACCGTCTGAGGGCTAGCACGCAGAGCCCGTAAAGAACCGACCAGCACAGCGCACGGCCTCACCATTGCAAGCCTCGCCGCCACTCTCCTACTGTTTCCCTCTGGGCTAACTGGCAGGTGGATTGTACGGCGAGACAAGGTAATGCAGTTTGCCACCAGGAAGGGCAAACACCTAACACCTGCCGTTTGTCTCATAAGCAGACACGGCAGAGTTCTCGGAAGCTGCCCGGAGGGCAAGGGCGCTGTCCGACGAGTCCTCCATTGCCTGGGCAAGGAAGGGAGAACGGGAGGAGGACACGATCCCCGAAGTGCCAAAGGCCTTCTTTGTATATAGCACGGGCCCAGCCGGCCCCATTTCGTAGCTTGCCTTTTCCCCTCCTCATGCTTTCGTTTCTCGTACATAGAGGAATATACTGTAGCCGGCCTGTCCCTACAATCTGTCCCTTCTCGCCGTGACATTACGCATACAGCATTCTGCCCATATTTGTGTGAGATAAAAATCCCTTTTTGTAATAGATGTTTGAAAGTCTCATTTATTCGTGGTGCACTTTTCAGTCACTTCTTTCAAGTACTGTATGAGGACACGACGGCGAGCTTTGCAATCGTTAAGAGAGGATGTTGAGTGGTGCCCAGAGCTGGCCCATACGGACATGGGAATTGTTAAAATAAAATGGAAGGCTCTGACATGTTATATTGATGCTGTGCATGAAGACCAAGAATTAAAGCAAAGTGAAAGAAATCGAAATCAATTTACATCAGTAGATGTAGACGTTTGGTATACCGGCGAGGTAAACTCGTACACTAGTCGTATATGTAACGAGCTATACTGAGACGATACCTAACGGATAGGGATCGTAGTATTGCGAGTGGTTTATGTTCCAAAGGTAGGTTCAACCGTGGGTTTCGACTATCGTGAGCAATAACGTAAACGTAAACAGATATCTCGTTAATGGATTTCCCCCACTCAGGTAGTATGAGAATGAAGCGTTATTCCAAGACCTAGATGAATGCTTAGATTGATAAGTGAAGGAATGACTAGATACAGAGAATAACCGTGCCGTTATATAGACCTCCCCTCACTCAGACGTGTGCCTCAATGGTATATGTGCTCGCGGAATCGCTCTGCCATTCTGGGATCCGAGTCGCAAGGTCAAGCTGCGGTTCGGCGCTCGTTACAGGGTCGCCCGGTGACTCTACGATCTCGATCGCAAATCGTACTTGCGATTTGCGACTATTGGTATTCGCCACGTAGAGCCGTACCTTCGAAGCCCTCCAGTAATAACTAACGAATGATCCTCCGTATGTGTGCTTCCCCGCACCTGAGCCGCACGTGATATTACCATATTTAGCGGTTCGTAATAGTGAAGTACACATTCGGGGCAAATCACAATAGTGTGTTCCTTGAGTGAAGATGACTCTATTGTAGTCTACAATCTCCCCACACCTCTCTATATACAACTCGCAACGCATTGCGGTCGCCAAGTCCTCCTCTATTTATAGACGAGTCTGCTGTACAGGTGCGGTCTTGATCTGCTTTTGATAACAGGAAGAGACAAAGATAATCCATTCCAGACCCGTTCGTGACTCGTCCATAACTCGAAGAAAATACGTGTACTAACCACCTGAATCAGTCTAGTTCACTACACCTCCTCGATGTCCCCAGCCGATATACAGACTTTTCCTTCTCGTTATCTGCATGTTCTGCTTAAAGCATTGAGCCATATACCAATAGTAGAATTTATTATTATACATCGTATAATTGTATTCTGCGGTTGGGGCAGCTCAGCTCAATGATCAGCGACTAATGTCATGGTTGTGCCCAAGAACCAAACAGTAACCATCATCACGGAGCTCATCATCGCTATTCTCGAAGTTTCTCTGTCAATTCAAGATATATGAGCTTTTTGTCAACTTCTGCGAAGCTTTCTTCACCATAGCTGACGGAATGACCACATTGTTCTTCAGAACATAGATCGATGTTACTTACTATGGGCTATATTGTCTACAGATTGACGTTAAAACCATGTCTTTTATCAGTATAAAGATTGTCATCACCCACAATAGAAGTATGCCCTCTCTGATGATAAAGTCTAAAGACGCAGGGTATAAGAATGATTACCATCCATGTAAATTTATTTCTCTTTCTTTATTCGTAGCATCAATACAAGGTGTCAGAACTTTCTGCTTATTCTTAACAACGCCAATCTTCTTTTGTGTGAAATAATTCAGTGATCGGATTAAATATATAGAAGTGAGCATCGATGAAAGAGCCTTTGAGAGTGTGGTGACAAGCTGTTTGATGATTGTTATTGCTTGGTTTTAAGGCACAACGGTCAAAGTAACACCTCAAATTTAGTATGGTGATAATTGTTCAATAAATATCTCATTTAAAATGAAAATGAATGTGATTCCGATAATGATTGTATAATACGAAAGATTGGTAAAACAAAAGAATTTCTAGAAAAAATTGAATGAAATGAAAAAAATCACTTTATATTTGAAAAAATATCAACATTTTATATCCTCCATGATTTTAAGTTTTTTTGAAATATTTCTCATTTCTATAGTATGATCTCATAAAAGTTATTTCTTTTTCCATCTTCTTTATTTTTAATTTATTATACATACCCTTTTCAATTTTTATTATTATCATTCTCCCCTGCCTGACCCATTGTCCTTTACGTCAGTCATTCTCTTTCTCACATCAGCATATTTATCCACCATTACTCTTCAATATATTTTATCTTCTCCATCTCATCCATTACTCCAGCGTGTAGTTTTTTTTCAATTTTACTTTTCTTTTTCATCATTCGTATCACTTTTGCCCTCGATATATACGCTTTCCATATTTCATTGTTGTAAAAGAATAGCAATGGAAGAAGCTTACCCGAGACCTACTCAGTAGGAGACAGGCGACTTACTTGGGAGCTTTTCAGTAGCAGCGCAACTGACCCGGTGTACAATCAGGTAGAAGGTCTGACACCTTGTATTGATGCTATGAACGAAGACTCTAAAGTAGGGAAGAAAGAGAGAAAGAAAACTAAAATTACATGAGTAGGAATCCTTCTTATACCCTGCGTCCTCACGTTCTGTGGTGGGGGACGGCTTAGCTCCATGGTGGATGACGACAAGGTCTGTGCTTGGAGACCACATGGTCCTAGCGTGAATCCGTAGATAAGCGAGCTCGTGGTGGGTGACGGCGAGCTCTGTTGTGAAGGGGAGCTGGTCATAGCTTCAGCCTTGCAAAAGGGAGCTCCGTAGATGATGATGACAAGCTCCTATGTCACGTACTGACAAGAGAGCTTATGGAGGAGTACTGAGGAGCTCTGTGATGACGGTTACTGCTTAGATCTTAGGCACAACCGTCACGGAGCATCCACCCAAATTGCTTGATGTCGTTGGGCTGGGCGCGTTCAAGACGGTCCGAACCTCTTCAGGGGTGGGCTCACAGTCAGCGTCGTCAGCACCCGACTCCATATCGTCGTCGTCGGTATCCTCCAGTCGCCTCCGACGCTTGCGCGTGGTCGTCGCGGCCGAATACACCTCCAGAGCCTTCTTGGCGGTCAACACACCATGCATCGAGATACGCTGCGCAACACCTCGAAACTCCTCCGGAACCTGGCGGAGTCAACTAGACGACGACAGCCGGACGAACCACTCACCGAAATGCATGTCTGGTGCTGTGAGAGGCAACTCGTGCACCTCTTCAGATTCCCCTCCTTGGCCAAACAGAGAAGCCGGAGGCCCTTCGCAGACCGCAGGATGCACTGAGCGCAGAGCTCGTTGGCCTCGATGGTAACTTGCTCGTAGGACCGCGCACCCGTGGCGGAGCCGTCCGCATCGCGCTCGCGAACAGCGCTGCTCACGGTGCGATTCCGGTGGGATCACACGGCCTCTTCGTTGAACTTCCACTACTCTAGGAAGTCAGCACGGGACAACGTCGACAACATTGGGAAACGCTTCGGAGGCTCTCGCAACAATTCAACCGTCACACTTCCCCCTACCAAAACGGAGACACGGTGGTGAGCCGGGTCAACGTTAACCGTGTCGACGACGGCCTCTTCTTTTGCCTATTCCCTGAGCCACATTGTCATCTGGGTGGTCTCCTGCTTCTCTATCCTCTGCCGCAGCTTCAATCCATTGTGTCAGCCTCACAGGAGGCCCAGCAGATTCCGGAAATTCATTGTGAAATACTCGAAGTTTCATTGCTGCATTCTTGAAATTCTCAGCTGGGTACCAAGTTTCGTCAGGATCACAGCCTTGCCAGTGAACCTGGTACTGTAAGTCTTGTTTCCTGCCATGAATTCGTGACTGAAGCATGGATTCCACATCGAATTCAGCCTCTCCGTGAATCTCTTCAGGCTCAGAAGGTGGTTGGACCTGTTGGGGAAGGGGGTCTTCACTGGCTTTTCGGAGCCTGTCAGCGTGAAAGAGGTTCTTCATCTTGTAGCTGGCTGGCAAGTCTAGTACAAAGCTGCGACCCCTTTCTTCTGTAATCTCGAATGGGCCTACCCACTGGGAATCCAGCATGGTGGTAGGAGATTCAGTGCTGAACCCCTTCTTCTTGAGAAACACCTGCTTTGTGGAGAAGTAAAGCAGAGCTTGGTGATCAGTGACGACGAAGAACTTGGTTCCCAGTAACTCAGGACAGTAATGCTCGAGCGTCTGGACCACTGCCAGAAGCTCTCTATCTTGGAT
>JAJFDI010000190.1:0-26314 GCA_028637685.1 Xylariaceae sp. X3-2
CCTTCGTGCTGTATTGGGGGAGAACAAAACCTGTCTGTCAGCTTGTGCCAGCCTGTGATGCCGAAGATGTCAGCATCTGACCCTGCACCGCTTACAGTGGGGGGACAAAAGTCCCGAGCTAAAATGGCCCACCGCGCGTTTTTTCGCGTTTACAACTACAGCTTCAATTAAACCTCGTCGTCGTTCACGATGCCGCAAAACGTCAATTCGACTCCTAAAATCAAGAAAACAGAATGGAGCCCTCACACGCGAACGAGGATTAAGTACATGTACGAATTAGGTACACCGCCGCGATACCTCGTCCAAAAAACTGGTATTCCAAGAGGCACCCTACATGGCCTAGTTACGCGTTATAACGCGCAAAACAGTGCCAGGTCAGGAAACAGATCTGGGCGGCCGCACAAGATCAATGAACGCGACGAAAGACATATAATTAGGTCTATTGAAGCAGATCCGTTCATTTCTATACGCAAATTGTGTGTACTGGCCTGTTCTCACGTTTCTGAGCGCACTTTGCGTCGGTGGCTTAGGCGGAAGGGTATCCTACACCACCGAGCCCTACAGAGACCATTTCTGACCCCAGAACACGCGCAACTGAGGCTCGAATGGGCTAAGAAGCATGAGGGGAAGTCATTGGAGTATTGGAGACGCGTTTTTTTCAGTGACGAGTCGACGATAGATCGTGGTGCGGGTGATCGTGCGACGTGGGCGTTTCGTCGAAAAGGTGAGTTCGGTACCCCTACTTCAAACTCGCATAACGATCATATTTTCTAACCTCTTGTCGCAACGAAGGAGAATCGCGTTTATTACCGAAGTATGTACAGCCTCGGTATAAAAAAACGGGTCAAAGTCAGATGTTTTGGGCGGGATTTCGATATGGACATCGATCGTTTATCGTTGCTCTTGACGGGGACCCCAATGCGAAACGTGGTGGTGTTACAAGCCACATCTACCGAGCGATCCTCGATGAATATCTCCCCGATAACTTGGACGACGACTCGATCTTTATGCAAGACAACGCACCTGTTCATACAGCTCGAATAGTCAAAGAGTGGCTTCGAAAGCGTCGCGTAGAAGTACTAGAGTGGCCTCCGTACTCACCAGACTTAAACCCGATTGAGAACGTATGGAAGCTGCTTAAAGAACGCATTCAAGTAGCTAATCCGAGACTACGGTCGCTCGGGAGAACCCAGGAGGCGTTGGATTCACTGATAGACACGACGGTCGAGCAATGGGAGGCGATTGATGGGGAGATGTTGAACGGCCTCATAGATAGCATGCCTCGGCGCGTGGCGGTGGTGATAGCTTCAAACGGGTGGTATACGAAGTACTAAACACCTCGCAATAAAAACTAGAGTCAATTGCGCGCATCGTACAGTTGTCGCTTATTTTTTACGAATTTATTTGCGTGCGAAATTGCGATTCTGTTGTCGTGGTTAATCGTGGCTGTTGTACGGATTTGGTCACTAGCTCGGGAATTTTGTCCCCCGACTGTATCATTTCTGCCCAGTAGTTAGCTTTTGCGCGGCGTATGATGCCGCGATACGCCCCCCGACGTTGCTGGAGGGTGTCAGGGTCGAGGGAGTCTCGCTCAGCAGCAAGCCGCCTCTGAGCCTCCGCGCACTCCTCTGTCCACCAGGAAGCCTCCTTGCCTTTCCCAAAGGAGGGGATGGCAGCAGCCTTGAAAGCCAGGCCAAGGACATGCAGCAGCGATTCCGTGAAGGGCTCAATGTCATCTCGAGAGGAGATGGTGCTGTGAACAAGCTCAATGCTTTCCGTGACTGTGTCTACAAAGAAGGGAAGCTAGTCTAGATGCAGCACCATCTTTGGCGCCAGTTTGGGAGCTCTAGGCCGAGGGAAACAGTTGCCATGATGGAGTAGTGATCCGAGCCAGTGTACAGTAAGTGGTCAACCCAAGCTGAAGAGCCTGGGACATTGGAGAGGAACATGTCGAGTGTGTTCCCTCTTTCATGCGTGGGTTCTCCGACAATGTGCTGCTCCAGGCTGTGGCGGTCAGCCCATCGGGCCAACCGTCTGCCAGCTGGGGAGTTGCTACGCCCCGGCTGCCAGGTCCAGTGAGCAGCATTCAAATCTCCGGCCACAATACACCTTGCGGGAGGCTCCCAGCCTTCCAACTCTGTCGGCACCGCATCATCTACTGATGGTGAGCGGTAGATGTTAGCAAAAGAAACCCCTTCCACCTGCACAAGGCAAGCCTCAGCAGACGAGAAATGCCGAAACTGAGCAGCAGAGAGGGACTTGCGAGTGTAGACTAGGACTCGCGGGATGGTAGCCCAGTCTTTCACTGAGGAGAATGCGTCAAAGCCGGGGTAATTTTTGGTTAGTCTGCGGACGCCATTGCGCATAACCCACGGTTCTTGCACAAGAATGACATCCACTTTCTTGTTCCAGGTAAGGTTCAGAGCAGTATCGTGATGCTGCCCTAATGTCTAGGTGTTGACTTGTATGACGCGAAGAAAGACCTTCTTGCACTTCTTCCTATTAGAAGTGAGGCCTCTGCCAGCTGGTTGTGCTGGCATTAGAGCTCTTCAAGGGGGCCCGGAGAGCTCAAGACTCGCTTTCTAGCTGAGGCCCCACGAGTTGCCGAAGAGGCAGTCGCAGGGAGCCCAACGCTAAGAAGGAGGGTGCCGGGAGCTGGGCGGTCAGGAGCAGGGTAGAGGATGGGGGGAGGAGCGGCCGCGGGTGCCGCTGTCACTGCCTCCGTGGAGAGGCCCCAATGGTCAGCGCCTCCATTCCAGGTGCTGCCGCCTGACCACGGGTTGAGATTGGGGTTGAGGGGTGGAGTTGGAGTAGCAGTTGGAGTGTCGTCCTCAGACCCAGTCTCCGTCTCCGTCTCCATCTCTGTCATATCCGTGTCCTTTTCACTGATCAAAAGCTTGCCCTTCCAGGCTGGCATGCGGGGAGGAGTGGGGTCCAGCTGCCTCGGCTGTACTTTTGTGATGACAGGAGAGCTGCCACCAGATGACGACGACGCCGTCATAGCCAGGATGTCTTCAGTTAGGATGTCGCTCATGGAGACGTCCGCAGCCGCTGGTGAGGCCTGAGGCACATGGGTCACCGATGTAACTGCAGCAGCGACAGGTGAGACATCACGTTTGGTGTCAGGCACCACAACATGGGCAGCAGAGGAGGGCGGAAGAGGGGGAAGAACAGGAGCCGCCGCTACTGCTGCAGCGGCTCTGTGAGTCTCGGCCGTGGCCAAGGCTCCCAGATCCGGCAGAGCAGCCAGCGTGGCCTTGCTGGGCCGCTGGATCTTACCATAATTCTTTCTTGGCTGAGTGGTGCAGCCAACAGAGTCAGATCGATGAGGGCCTCTGCAGTTGACACACCTGGGGCCCAGATCCCGGTCACATATGCCCGTGTTTTCCGGGTGAGTCTTGCCGCAGAAACCACACAGCTTTCGCTGGGAGCACTCACGAGGGTCGTGAAAGTCTCAGCAGCGAGTGCATTGCACTACATCATGCTTGCGAGCCAAGCTTCTGGCAGGGGCACTGCCAAACAGGCGGAAGCCAGAGCGAACCTGAGAGGCGAAGGAGACGACCCATGAGTCTATCGCAAAGAGATAGCGAACGATCCTGACAGCCCGCTGACCAGTGGCAGCTTCACACTCTTCACGGAGAAGGGTGTCATATGTGCGGCCAGCAGGAGGCGTCATGACAGGAACCCTGTCAATCACATAGGCAAACCAGTCCAAGGACTCGTCCACCTTGATGTTGAGGCATGCAAGAGTGTGGTTGGTTCCAAGAAGTTTGGACCGAACGAGCTCATTTCCAGGCTGAACAGACCAACCAGTCTTGGTCTTCAGAGCACGGGCAGATCAACCAAGGTGAGGGCTGGCGAGAACATGCCGCAGAGGGCAATGCGGAACTGGAAAGGTTCCATATTGCGCCAAGTGGAGTCCTCATGCACTCGGAAAAAGATGCAATTGTCCTTCTTTGCGGCAGGGGCGGCAGGGGCAGACACATCAGAGGGGGCAGAAGAACCAGAGGCGGCAGGCTTGGCCTTGGCGCCCTTCTTGCCCTGCACCACCTGCCAGGCCTGGGGCTTGGAGAGGGCAGAGCCAGGCTGGGCACCAGGAGCAGAGGAGAGCTTAGCTGCCGCACTATAGGACATAGTGCCAGCAGCTATTGGGGCTGCAGGGTCAGCATGGGCAGCAGAGGCAGCAGAGGCCGAGTTAGCAGGTGCAGCAGTAGTGGAAGACACTATTGATGCAGGAGGTGGCACTAGTGGCACTAGCGACGGAGTGGGACCAGGAGCAGAAGCGGGGGCCGGAAAGGGTGGTGTGGCGGTGAGTTTTGGGGGAGTAGCTGGTCCTCCAGCACACAGTTCCAGCAAAACTCCAGAAATTGCAACCGTGACCTTCTCAGCCCATTTTCACTGGGCAGGAGAAGAGAAGGAACTAGGAGCAGAGTCCAGAGACGAGGAGGCCGCAAGCATAACCTCACGGCAGGCCAGATAGTCAGCATCTCGTTCTACAAAGAGCGAAGTGACACCCTTTGAGATGGAGACAAAGAGAGAGGAAGCCGGTTGAGGGTCAGGAAGAGCCAAAACCAGGGGAGGGGCCGGGCCCGTGAATCCAGTGGTGCGACGAGCCTTCTTGGTAATGCGAGGGACGTCAACCGAGAAGATGCCAGAGAGACGGGAGGACGGGATAGGGACAACGCGATTGGCGGAGAGAGTGAAAGGAGCTTCTCTCCCAAGAGGAAGAGGAGCATGTGGTGCGGCCATTCTCACAAGCAGGCAGGCGGCAGGAGGGTGGAGGGTGGCCAGAGGCCGGAGCGAAGCTCAAAAAGATGAGTGAAAACTTGTGATAACACGAAGTGCAGCGGTGAAACAGACCCACTTTTCCGATCGAAAGAAGTGAAAGGAGGGAAGTCCTTGTAAAATGAAGACTCTAAACTAGGGAAGGAAGAGAGAAAGAAAATTAAAATCACATGATTGGGAGGCCTTCTTATACCCTGCGTTCTCACGTTTCATGGTGGGGGACCGCTTAGCTCCATGGCGGGCGACGACAAGGTCTGTGCTTGGAGACCACATGGTCTGAGCGTGAATCCGTAAATAAGCGAGCTCATGGTGGGTCACGGCGAGCTCTGTTGTGGAGGGGACATGGTCATAGCTTCAGCCTTGTAGAAAAGAGCTCCGTAGTTGATGATGACAAGCTCCTATGTCACGTACTGACAGGAGAGCTCATGGAGGAGTACTGAGAAACTCTGTGATGACAGTTACTGCTTAGATCTTAGGTAGGCACGTCTCAATTCTTCGACCCCGTCAACGACATGCCGCGGCCATAGTGACGCATCCCGTTGCTGGACCGTATGTCATTGAAACGCGTATCTCTTGATCGCCTATCCCTCACTCGTGTATTCCCGGGTCGTGTGCCCTATGTTTCTGCAGAGTTTTGTCGGCTTGGTGTAGGTGTTGTGCTAGTCATGGTGGGATGTGCATTATTGTCTGCTGAAGAGGAGGTGATTCACAAGACCGGCTGTGCTTGATGATTTATGAAGATGCCTCATTGATCTTTCAGTGGTTTGCTGATTTTTATAGACTCTGACTCGTGTCTCTTTGAGAACTTGCGTTCTCGATTATTATTAATATATACCGGCCATCCATCCACACGCGTGAATTCACCGCCTACATTATCTACACTGCAGTCGCTCTCCGTTTACCTATTTCTTCGTGAATGCTTCGGAAATCTCACCAATAGGTTTCTTAGTCAACGTCTACACCAAACTCCGAATCTGAACATCGATAGGTGCCAATAAACATCACGTCCGTCGTGAAGCCAGCACTTCACTGACAGGCTTAGTCTCGGTAGCATCTATCGACAGCGTCTCACACCCCTGCGCACTGCATGATACATGAAATCCACTCTGCACACTGCATCATACTGTATATGAAAGCGCATCGGCGTGAGTCTCCAGAATAGCCAAGCTTGGTTCCGAAGGAGAGAACAGAATCATGCCCATTTCAAACACAAAGCGATCGACAGGCACAAGGGCAAGACGCTCACCCAAGAGCAGGCTCACTATATGCGATGTAGGTCCATCTAAGCCTTTATTGACATGTGACTGATGTGTTTCAGCCATGTCGCAAGTTAAGGAGGGCATGCGATCGAATTAGACCTGTCTTTGACCGATGCATTCAAAGAAACGTGTCACATGAATGTACATACGCGGTGCCGAAAGGCCCTAGTCGCCGTTCCAAGTCCGAGAAGGCTTCCAATGGTCAGAAAGCTTTTATGACTCAAAGGTTGTCTCTTACCCCCATTTCCACGTCGGTGGCACCCACTAGAGATGTGAATCTTCGAAGCCATGATTTACAGGTCCCTAGGCAGACGACCATCCCTCATTCAACTTCGGTGGCAGCTGTTGGGAGTGTCAATTCTCGAGGTTCCGGTTTACAGATTTCTAGGCAAATGACTACGCCTTTTTCCACGACAACCGCTGGGCATACCTATCCTCGAAGCCATGATTCACGAATCTCTAGGCAAAAGACTAACCCCCTTTCATTCTCGGCGGCAGCTGCTGGGAGCGTCAATCTTCGACGTTATGATTCACAGATTTTTAGACACAAGACACAGGATGCAGAAAGGACAGCCATCCATCCACACGCATGAATTCTCCGCCTACATCATCTACACTGCAGTTACTCTCCGTTGACTCATTTACCTATTCCTTCATAAATGCTTCGGAAACCTGACCAATAGTTCTAAAAGTGACGCCCGTTTCCATGTGTTCACCAAATAGTACATGAATGCACATAATTGCCAGGCCTCTAACTCTACCAATTCTTATCAAAAAAGTTGACAATTCAGAAATTGATTAATTGATTGATGGGTGCATTTAACTATATTTTTGGAGTTATTACAACTTATCTGGTTGTAGAATTATTGTTGGATAATAGAGTAGTGTGGATCTCTGTGTGTGTATTCGCTGTGCTCCCCCGAATTCAGGGAGCTTTCCAGGTAGTCTTTATATAGGAATAATTTACATAATTATTTTGTGCGCTCCAAGCCACACTACCACGCCACAGCGCCACAGTGCTTATGTAATCCAACACACCCCCCTAGGAATCGCCATATAGGCTATTCTATAGGCTGTTTCCTGGGCTCCTTTAGTGTGCGCTGGGGCCTCTGCACAAGGTGCTCTCCAGTGAGGTATTTAGTGAGGGGTTTACGTCGGGGTGCTCGTCAAATTCGACACTGGAGAGCTCCCAACCACTTTTCTCGGGCAATTTTGTATGGTGAACCTTAAGTGAGGCTCGCAACTGTCCGCTCCTCTGAGTGAGTCCTGGGAACGGTACAACTCTTCAGGTTATCGAATGCGAATCCTATGCTTCCTCGTCTCATAGGCTCCAGGTTAGGGCGAATTCTCCAGTATAAATACCCTGCTGCCCTCCTCGTTCCTCTCTCTTTGAACTTCCCTTCTCTTTCTTCAAGAAGAGGACGAGCTCTCCAGGATACCTGTGACTCATGTCCACACCACGCCGATACACTCGATCGCAGGGCATTATTCCTGTCGAGCAGTTCAAGCGTGACATCGCGCTTCTTAGGACTCGTGCTAAGATGTCTTCTTTGCAAGCCTCCGGCAGCCAGGACTCTGGTAACCAGGACTCTGGTAACCTGGACCCTGCCAACCAGAGTTCCGGCAACCAGGATTCTGGTAACCAGGACTCTGCCAACCATGGCCCTGGTGACCCGAATACTCGTGATTCTCTCACTCCTGACGGGCTTCGAGAGAATGCCGAAAAAGAGCCCCGTCGTGAAGCTCTTAAAAAGGCGGCTCGGACTTTTAAGAAGGCAACCAGGCCTAGTAAGTATTGAGAGCGCGGGCGCGGAGCTCACGGAAGCAACTGACATGCTCCTTTCTAGAGACCAAGACGGATGGTGGTCAGGGCTTGTCTACCCAGAAGACTACTCCTGGCAAGGGTAAGCGGAAGCGGGCGACTTCAGAGGATGACTTGCTCTTCTCACCGTTTGCCTTCCGCGTTAAACCTGATGAGGGTGTTTCTTTTGATGAGCTCGCCAGCGAGCTTTCTGGTTCTTTTGCGGTGTACACTCCTACTGGGAGACGGCTCTCCGTCGTTGCGCACCCCTTCTCAAAGAGGTCTCGCAAGAGGCGCGCTTCTCCGGAACATGTTGAAAAGCGTCGTCGTGTTCCTTGCCTTCGCTGTGTTCGCTCCCTCTTTACGGGTAAAGGTGACGGTGTCTGCAAATCTGTGGCCAACTTTACTACCCAGAGGTGCTACCTCTGTGCTCATGGTCACAAATGCGAATACATTCCGGAGAACTGTGTTGACGCCTACAATCGTCTTCGTCGGGCGCAGGCAGTGGACGCTGTCAAGGCACAACAGACAGCTCTCCGTAATCAACTCGAGGCAGCTATTGCTGAGAACCAGATATTCTTGAAGAAGAAGCCAACACTGACGTCGAAGCGAGCCTTGGAGCAGTTCGACGTTCCCGCTGATAACTCCGAGGTTGAGGAAGAGTACGACGTTGAGTAGTCTTCAGGAATTGAATGGTGGTGTGCTCGCCAGGAGCTGTTCGGGTTTCTTTAGGAGTGATGGTATTTTTGGTAGTTTTTCTGTACTTAGTTAATTCGTTTAATCCAACAAAAGTTCGTACTCCTCTGGCTTCAGTCCACTTTCTGGCTGTCCCTGTAATCTCTCCCTCTTGGGAGCAGTTAACCGTAGCTGGTTCAGGAAACTCTGCCATTTTTGACTTGGGAGTGCCTTAGTCAGTCCGTCAGCTATCTTCTCGTTCGTAGGACTGTATTCAACCAGGAGCTTTCCAGCCTCCACTTCCTGGCGCAGCCAGTGATTGTGAATATCCACATGCTTCAACTTTGTACGGAGCACTGCGACTTCCTTGTTGACGAGTCCGATGGTTTGCTGGTTATCGCATTGGATTCTAATGCATTCTTCTGTAAGTGTCACCCCGAGCTCCTTTATCAATCGACTCATGAATAAAGACTCCTTGGCTGCTTGTGCCAACGCCAGGAGTTCTGGTTCTGTGGTGGACGTTGTGACCGTGTCTTGTTTGCTGGTGCGCCATCCAATCATCTCACCAAAGAGCTTCATAACGTATGCTTGGGAGCTATTCCGGTCAGCGCTGTTGTCAGCGAACGACGCGTCGATTGCCACAACAAAGTCATCCCCATCTCCGAATTGAAGGGCAAGCTCGCGCGTATTTAGTAAGTAGTTCAGAATTCGGTCGGCAGCTCTGTGGTATTCGGTGGAAGGGTTGTGATTGAATCGAGCCAACCGAGATGCTCCAAACGCTATGTCTGGTCTTGTGATGACTGCAGCGTATAGGATGGATCCGATCTTCTGTTGGTATTTTCGTATGCTTTCTTTTAATGCGCGTCCTTTGTAGGGCAACAACTCTCCGGACCTCATGGCGGTATCGCAATGGGTGGTCGAGAGGTTATCGCGGAGCTTTGAGATCTTGTCGATGTACACGGCCTGGGTGAGCCATATAAGCCGCCTCGACCGCTCTCTGACAATCTCCACCCCCAAGAACCACTTCATATCGCCTCCTCCAGTTAGGCTGTATCGCTTCTTGAGAGCATTGATTACCTGTTGAGCGCGCTCTTCGCGAGCTTTCCGGTAGGCTAAGACAATGTCGTCCACATAAACGAATACCAGAACCCCTTGTGTAAGGAAGCAGCATGGTTCGTGTGGCACAGGCCTCAGGCCGAGCTGTTGAAGGGTTCCGGACAGCTCCTTCTGACACAGTAAAGGGGATTCGCGCAAGCCGTACAGTGCTCTTCGCAATCGTACCACCATTCCAGGTCTTCTGTAACCGGGTGGCATACGCATATACACCTCTTTCTCCAGCTTGGCGTTGACGAAGGCATTCACCGCATCGAACTGCTTCAGCTCGAGGTCGAAGCGCGCCGATATAGCCATCAGAGTTCAAAAGAAACGCCCTGCAAGAGTACTGGCGTAGGTGTCGTCCAGGTCATTGTTTGCTTGCTGATCTCCACGAACCACGAGCCTAGCCTGGCACTTGGTGTAATGGCCGAGCTGGTCGAACTTGTAAACGTATACCCACATGCAGTCGAGTGTGAGCTTACTGGTTGAATTTGAACGAGGTACTTCCTCCCACGTGGTCATTTCATCGTGGCTCTTTAAATGATCCCTTTCTGCCTGTCTGAACAGCTCTCCCATCGGATGCGAGTATAGTTCAGAGTGCCATCTTGGCGGCTTTGGTAGCTGGCTGCGATGTATTGGTTTGTTCCGTGTCAGGTAATCCTGCACGGCGGCTTGAGTAGTGAGCTTCTCATGGTCCTCGTCAGGCTCCACGGAGCTCCTAACCGGGCCCTCAGCGGTCTTTAATACCCGTGATGGATGCCTGCGGTGCGCCTCCTCTGAAGAGCCTCCAGCGGTCTTTAGTACCCGTGGTCGGTCATTCCCAAAGCCCAGCGAACATTCTGCAGTCTCTAATACCTGAGATCCGTTCACCAGCAAGCCTGTGGTGCTTGTGCACTCATCATTCTCTTTGAACGCTCCCTCGTCACCAGTATTTTGTACCTGGTGTGGAGGTGAACGCCAGCCTAGATATCCCCGTAGGGCTCGATTGATTATTCTTCTGGAAGGAGTTGTCTTACCGACATTGAAACTGCTTATCCAAGACGGCTCTCTGCTATCGTAGAAATGTTTCCAGAAGCTCGTGTCGAGCTCGGCACTATTCTTTCCAACAATTATATGAAATACCCCATCCATTGGGCTGTCTGGAGGTGTCATCCATTCCACATCATCGGGTACCTTGACAGGCTCCTCATGGAATGGGAGTGGGGGCGACTCATCGCTCACATCCATCGTGATATCTTCTTCTGCTTCTCTTGCTTGTTCTGAGGACCCCTGGTTTGGGGCCTCCTCCGGAGCAATCTGATTGACAGGCTCGTCGTCCTCCTCATGGTTGACCTCTCGGTCCACGTTGGTGGCATCTCTGTATTCTAGGGAGGACAGGAGATTGTCGTACTCATCTCGGGTTATCTTGATAAGCTCGTCTGCGAACTTCTTCATGTTCCCGCTGAAGAAGGAATCCTCGTTGAAGATTACGTCGCGTGTTACAATAACATTGTTATCTCTGAGTAGCCAGATGCGATAGGTATTGGTGGACTGGTATCCTACCAGGTAGCCTATCCAGGCGTTCGGGTCGAGCTTTCGGCAACGATTCTTCTTCTCCTTCGCGTTCGAGGTCATCGCGAACGCTATACATCCATAGGCCTTCAGATGACCAACGTACGGGAGGCGTGACGGGCTCACTATACCTCTCCGCTCATCGAAGAAAGTGTGTATCTTCTCGTAGGGAGAACTTCAGGCATTCTACCGACGCGGTGTCCGGTTGTACAGGTAAACGGCAGTACGCACAATCTCCCTCCAAAGGAAGGTCGGGAGCTGACAGCCATTTCTCATGGCACGCGACTTGATCTTTATAGTTTGCCCAATCCGCTCCGCGCCTCCATTTAAGTCTTGTGTGTGTGTGGGAGATACGACAAGCCTTATTCTGTGTGATTCGTAAAGGGCATTCGCGAGGGTCGAGGTCTCTGTGGCGCTCCATGCGAGCTCACTGTCGCACTCGATGTCTAGTACTCGGGTTTCGTATTGGTGGAGCAGCAAGTTTGCAATATCTCGGAGGGTTCTATTGAGAGTATCGGAACGTTTGTTGTCAAAATAGTAGTCCCAGGTATACCCAGAGTAGCGGTCGACCATGAGGACTACCCTGTACAGCTGGCCATCTCCAAGAGCATCGTACTCGTGGAAATCCACAGCGAGCCGGGCGATGGCAACGTGGACTTCGTCGGGAGCTTCCCGAATGATGTGCCTGTGCGCCTTTGAGACTCCGTACGCCACGCAGTCTGCTGTGCGTATCTCGTCGTCAGGGCGCGGTGCGAGATATACTCCTTCTGTTTTCGAGAGCAAGCGTTTGAGGGGTTCTGGTCCGATGTGTCCGAGCCGTTGATGCCACCGGTACATACTGGCGCGAGCTTTCGATCTGCCTGTGTAGCTATTCAGCAAATTTCTCCGTATGTAAAAAGATTGAGGGGAGCATTCCGGTGGGTTGTATGCTATCACAAACTGTCCGTGCATCTCAGAGAGCTCGCACAACTTCTCTCCCCACTTGTGCCGTAGCGAGCTCCTCTGGGGGCGGTTATCAAAATACACCCCTTGCCGGTTTAATGCCCGCAGTGACACTAAGCTAGTTGGCATGCTCGGACAGTAGGCGACGCTGTTCAAGTAGTAGACTGCTGGTCCTCTTGCACCCGTAACCCGCAGGTGTACGGCTTCATAACCCATGATGGGTATGCTTCCACTTCCAGCCAGAACAGCGTCCTTATGGCTTGCAGTGCTCCATTGGGAGAACCTGGAGCGGGTGTTGAAGATGTGTATGCTTGAGCCATAGTCCAGTATCGCACATTTTCGGAGAGGGTACGCTTTTGAAGGGGCTCCGGAGATGGCGTAAGAGCTCACCAGGGTCGTCACTGGGGGTTTGGATAGTCAGTGGGTTGTCCGGCGCTTGTGTTGGGCGCGGTTCAGGGCTCTTTTTATCTCGGGCATAGTTGCTATGCGTGTGTTCGCAATACGCTCCGTGGAGCGGCTAGGAAGCCATCCCTCTGGTCGCAGGTTTGGGTGAGCATACCAACAGCGCTGCATGGAGTGGTGCCCGTAGCAGATCAAGCAGTCTCCAACGTTTGGATTCTCCTTCTCTGATTCTGTACGTTCCTCGATCCGGGGGCGCTTTCGGAAGCTGTCTCATGGGCTCTCAATTCTTCTGGGTGTTGACCACCGGGGCGTTTGCCTGCGGAAAGGGTTGCTGGCTGGTGTACGAATCGGAGTGGTTACTGGATCTTCAGGTGGACTTGTAGGCTCTCCCTCGTCTTCCTCTCCTTCTGCGTCAAATGTGGCAAACGCTCCTCCGCGCACCACTCTCCCTGCTGGGTGCGCCGATGCCACTAATATACAAGCTTCCTGGCGGAGCTCGGTGGCAATGTCTTCATATCTCAGGGAGTTCTCACGTATCTCTCTCGTATGCGTGCTTCTGAAGGTGGTTGCCCAGTTGGGATGGGTTGCTCAGAGATCTCGCTCGATATCTGCGACTAGCTTGTACGACTCGGTAACTTCTGCGCTTGCTCGGTCGGCTTTCATGACTTTGGTCAACCAGTCGTCAGACCACTTTGCAAGGTCCTTGATGAGCTTTCCTGTGGCAGCGTTGATGAAGGCCTCGTATTCGTTCTTGTATTTGAACTTTAGGGAGCGTCTTGATACTTCTCTCAGTTCAACGAGTCGATCATACTATCTGTCAGGGGTCTCTTCGGCAGGCATATACGTGATACACTTGTCGGGAACGACTGTCTCACGTATCCACTCCATAAGCTCCGACACCATGTTGCGATGGGTGTTGTAGCGCTTCAGCATGATATCGTACTGCTGTTCAGCTGCTAGGTAGAGGCCTCGAGCGTTCGCCGTGAGGTCTGCCAGCGTTGGATTCTGGCGATTGACGTTCGCCATTAGAGGGTAGTCTCCTAAAAGGGGAGCTCGTGGCTTCTCCGGCCAGGGAGTGCGCTCCTCCCGGGGCGCGACATACTCCCAAAGATCAAGGTTCCTGGCGCGAGCTGTGAAGTCCTCGTTCCACACCGGGAAGTCGTCCGGGGACTTGAGAGTGACCTTGGAGAGCTTCGACATGGTTGCTTCATTTCCCAGTATGTCTACTGATTTCAATCGTCGTAGAGGATGGGGATTGTATGAGACTTTTAATTGTTGGATAGTAGAGTAGTGTGGATCTCTGTGTGTGTATTCGCTGTGCTCCCCCGAATTCGGGGAGCTTTCCAAGTAGTCTTTATATAGGAATAATTTGCATAATTATTTTGTGCGCTCCAAGCCACACTACCACATCACAGCGCCACAGTGCTTATGTAATCCAACAATTATCAACTGTTCAAGTTGATGAACAGAATCACTAAAACATGAATTGATTGGCTATACTTGTACAATAGCAGTAATGATGAGAATTAAAGAGCATTTAGTGCACTTGTAGTGGATTTAGTGGATTATGATTTAGTGAGATTAGTGATTCATTACATAGGCAAATACAGTGCAGATAAATGCGTGTGCACAGTATAAAAAATTGAATCGCAATTAAACATAAAATAAAACTCGTTTTTTGCACCCTTTCATAGAAAATGTGAATAACTTGGTAAATGTAGCAGTTCAAGCTTTAATAAATGAAATATCCTCTTTAGCCGTCATTTCTCTATATATACATGTACTTTTTATGTTATGTTGACAACAACTACATACACTGTGCCCATATACAAAAGTACATAGTTTTCAGTAACTAACCTGTGTACATCAACATTCGGGACACATATAACAATACTTAACATTCAAAAAAATCGTTATTCTATTTGTTGGAAGAATTATAAATTAATTATAATTTTTTCATATTTTATTTAAATGTATATGAGCTTGTAATAGGACATCTTCTAAAATGCAAAATCCGGTCAAAAAGAAACGGGCGGCACTTTGGTCACAACACTGTATAATTGATTATGGTCGCAAGGGTTGCTATGCTTCTACTCCTCCATTCTTCTCTTACTTTCCAGGCTCGCGATCCTCTTTATAATCCTCCCCTCCAGCCTTCGAAAGGAGTAACATAATATCGTTATAGTGTATTTAGGCTTGTTATTTGACTAATTCCGACCACCGGAATAGCTAATGTCTCTGGGCGTTTGGTTTCGTTGCTTGGTTCGTGAGTCACTGTGAGGGCCGGCTCCGGGCAACACCCAGTATCCTCCCTCACGATCACGAGGCCCGCCGTCGCTCTCCGCTGCAGCTCATGACAGGATCCGACCGGATATCGCACCACGGCTAGGGGAGACCTTCCAGACATTCCTTACATGGTAAGGGATTGGTGTCTCACGCAAACACGGGAAGAGTATCGAATGGGATGCGCAAACGCTCGCCCTCTTCCGACGGGTCAGACAGGAGGACGGGACGGCCAGACAAACGGATAGAAGCCTGTATGTTTTCTGTGTATATAGCCGGTGGCCATGCGGCCACCTCCGTAGCTTTCCTCCTTCTCTCCTTAAGTTTTTGTTTCTGGTACATAGAAGAATATACTGTAGCCGGCATGTCCATACACTCCGTCCTTTTTCGCCGTGACACTGAACATAGAAGGGCCTTTCGGGGATCTAACGATAACTGTAGGCCTTCTAATTGGCTTGTACAAAGCCCAAAGCCTGAACGTATAGTGCGATGTCGGCAGCTTCCCTCAATGAACGGGTGATTCAGCAGGACGCCTGTGACGCGGGTCGTATATAACTAAAGACCTAATCCTGTAAAACGAGGCGTGACGATAGTCTAGTAACGGACTGCACGGGATAAAGGTCAATAGTAGTGAGGCGCGGAAACGTAGTTCAATTCAGCTTATAATTGATTATGGTCGCAAGGGTCGCTATGCTTCTTCTCCTTCTTCCTGCTCTATCTTCCCGGGCTTGCGACCCTATTTATAATCCTCTCCTCCGGCCTTCGAAGGGCCTAATGTAATATCGTTATAGTGTATTCGGGCTTGTTATTTGGCTAATTCCGACCACCGGAATAGCTAATGTCTCAGGGCGTTTGGTTTCGTTGTTTGGTTCGTGAGTCACCACGGTGGGAGTGTGTGTTCTTGGGCTTTGAACTCTGCTTTCCCATATACCCACCGACCCCACTTAGGAGTGGGGCACGTGGGAGAGTGCTCTGCCCCGCTTAGGGCATTTCCGAAAAACTATTAGTATGGTGCGCAGCCCACGGAGGCTGGGAAAGTGAGAGTCCTCAAGAGATTATTGATGACGTCTTAGTGGCGTGAGACTCGGGATTTGTCCTGAGCCTAGAAGGGTCCTTCGGGGACCTAACGATAACTGTAGGCCTTCTTATTGGCTTGTACAAAGCCCGAAGCCCGAACGTATAGTGCGATGTCGGCAGCGTCCCTCGGGGGACGGGTGATTCGGCAGGACGCCCCATAGTAGTGATGATACCTGTAAGCCTCTGGAACGAGCTGCCGTAGAGGGTGAGAGCCCCGTAACAGGTCATCATCACAAAGAGCCACGGCGGTTGAGCCGACATGCATCACCTCGTGATGAGAGCCATGACCTCCACGGCTCCTCCGGGCCTGACTCCCTGCGGGCACAGGCGGTTATCTCCCACCTATCCTTCACACTCAGCAAGGATCATATATGGGGCAACAGGGCGTCAGGCCTTCCGCGGATGCATGTCTCGTGAGACACGACGACGTGTCCGTGCCTCACGCGATGTGGCCCAACCTCCGTGACGAAGGGGCGTCCGGCATCGTATCTGTCGACTGGTTAGCATCGTGAGCCGTGTCCCGGCCTTAGCCGTGTGACATCAGCTCCCCCTTTCTCAAAGGGCGTCTCGACCGATATGCTAAGCCTTGACCACCGATTATGTCTTTCGTGATTAGGGGAGCCGCTGCAGCTGAGAGGACTATGCCATAGTGTGGAAGCCAGTTTGACTCTAGCTCTCCTTCAGCACCGGAAGGTCCAGCAGCATTCTGACTCGGGCCTCACTACTCAAGAGATGATAGGGTTCGCTGGTGAACTATCACTGAGCTGCCAGAGGCTTAGTGAATATGGCCACTACCCAAGGGGAAATGAGACAATCGGCTATCGGCTTAACACATCGGTATAAGGAACGGTACTTGAAATCTCAGTTCTCGCAGCCATGGGCCTGATCACTGGACATCGCTCTTGGGCTTGAAGAGAGGCTCGCTTGTGAGCCCTCCATTGAACTACCGCTAGGCATATTGAGAAGAGAACCAAGTACTTTTTATAATATAACTAAACATGAATCAGCATACAGTCTAAATACAAAGGGGCAATCTGAACTCTCCATCTTAACTATCCTCCTATCCTGTAACCCGGCTATGCCTTGGCTTCGTAGGATGCCTGGAATGAAATTCGCGCAAGGCATCCATCGCTCCTTCACTGTCGAAATGCTCGATCGGTTCCCAAGTCCAATGCTTCTTCTCCGGCCATCCTTCCCATTTCACCAGGTACTTGACGGTGTTCCTGACCTTCTCTGAGTCCATGATGGCGTCGATTGTATATTCCTCCGACTCTATCGGCCCTGCTTCCCTTAACACCTGCATTGGATCCGGTCGACCACGGGACCCTTCTCGGTATGGCTCGACGAGGGAGACATGGAAGGAGTTATGGATTCTCCATGTCGACGGGAGCTGTAGACGGACAGCGGTTGGCGAAATGACTTGCTCAATCTCGAACGGTCCTAACATTTTCTTGTCGAGCTTCTTAGCTGGCCGTTTAGTCTTGATATGTCGAGCGTTGAGCATAACCAGGTCGCCTTTGGCGTAGACAGGACTGTCCTTCCGTCGCGCATCGGCCCAAGCCTTTATTCGTTCTCGGCTTTTCTCCAGATGTCGTTTGGCGTCCTCGTGCACTTGTGTCATCCAGTGGCTGTAAAGCTGGCTTCCAGGGTTCCGGACTTCTTCGATTGGCGGGTTCGTGGCGACAGGGTGATAGCCGTAGTTGGCGTAGAAGGGCGACATACCGATCGATGTAGACGACGAATTGTTGTAGGCGAATTCGGCGGTTGCCAACAAGTCCTCCCAGTTCGACATCTCGTAGTTGACAAACGCGCGTAGGTATACTTCCAGCGTCTGATTGAGGCGTTCCGTCTGACCATCTGTCTGCGGATGAAACGCTGTACTCATGCGAGGTTTGACTCCTACGAGCTTCAGGAAGTCTTGCCAAAGGTGAGCTGTAAACCGTGAATCGCGATCTGATATGATGTCAAGAGGAATTCCGTGGAGTCGCCAGTATGTCCGGGCAAATATCTTGATGAGGTGTTCTGTGGTTTTCTCATTCACTTTTAATGCGACAAAGTGTCCCATTTTAGTGAAGGGGTCCACCATCACCCAGATAGAGTCACATCCATTAGATATTGGCAGATCGGTAATGAAGTCCATCGCTACGGACTGCCATGGCTTGTAGTGCAGCTGCATAGGCTGCAAGAGTCCGTAACTCGCATGCTGGGGAGCCTTGATCTCTTGACAAGTGCGGCATCCGCGCACGTATTCACGCACCGATTCCTCCAGCTTGGGCCACCAGAAACTTCGGGTAATGAGCTCCATCGTCTTGTCCATGCCTAAGTGACCAGCAATTCGAGTGTCGTGTTCAGATTCCATTATTTGTCGTCGAATGTCGGTAGGGGCATAAAGGCGATGTTTCCGGTAAAGCACGTCACCAACCAATTCCATCTCGGCAGCGGGCTTTTGCACATATGCTTGGTACTCTGGGTCGGCGAGAGCGGCTTTCTTTACTTTGACGATGAAATCCTCCTTCCATGGCTGTACGGGGATGCTGGCGATACGGGCCGAAGTGACCAGTGCGCATGCGGAGCTTCGAAACATAGGTCCCACTGAGTTGCTGAAATGTTTATCTTGCAAGACCGACGTTATAGGCTGGTCTTCAGCTCCCCCTTTCTCAGGCCGATGTTGTGGCAGTCGAGACAAAATATCGGCCTTTTCATTCTGCTTACCAGGGCGGTAATTAATAACGAACCAGAATGAGGACAACTGTTGTGACCATCGTGCTTGTCGGCGGTTGAGGACTTTGGCGGTGACGAAGTAGGCGAGGTTTTGGTGATCCGAGTATACTTCAACCTGGTGCTTGCTGCCTTCCAGATAGTGTCGCCATTTGCCGAAGGAGTCGACCACTGCAAGCAGCTCCTTGTCGTGGATTTCGTAGTTCATCTCCGCGGGGTGTAATTTCCGCGAGTGATAGGCCACAGGTCGGAACTTCCCATCGTCGCCTTTCTGCGATAGAACTGCTCCCAGCGCAAAGTCGGATGCATCAGTCTCCACGTGGCTAATTTTGTCAGGATCGAAATGGGCGAGAACTGGAGCAGAGATGAAGCAGGCCTTTAGCGCCTTGAAGGCGACTTCAGCCTCTGGGCTCCATTTCCACGAGCGAGCATCAGAACTATTGGCGTCGGTAATCGGCTTGGCCAAGTGTGAGAATCCTTTGATGAACCGACGGTAGAAGTTAGCAAAGCCTATGAAGCTTTGCGACTCCTTTAGCGTTTTGGGCGATTGCCATGCCAATATGCAGTCAACCTTATCTTGCGACATGCCAATGCCTTTGATCCCGACATTGTATCCAAGGAACTCGACTTCCTGTACCCGCCACTTGCATTTGCGGGGTGCGACTGCTAGGTGGTTCTCTGTCAAACGCCGGAGGACCTCTTTGACCAGCCGATCATGGTCCTCCACTGAGTCTGCATAGATGAGCAAATCGTCCAGATAGATCAGAACCCCAGCATCCAGCAAGTCCCTGAAGATGTGGTTCATCATGGACTGAAACGTGGCTGGGGCGTTGAGTAATCCCATCGGCATGACCGTGTATTCGAAGAGCCCATACTTGCAACGGGAGGCCGTCTTCCATTCATGACCCTCCTTGATCCGTACCAAATAGAACCCCGACTTCAAATCAATCTTGGTAAACCACTTTGCTGAGCGAAGACGGTCTTGCAGTTCTGAGACAAGCGGGATTGGATAAGGGACAGGTATAGTGCCCTTGTTGCATCCTCGGTAGTCGACGACAGGTCGTAACGGGTCCTTAGGGTCCTTTTTCTCGACGAACATCAACGGGGCAGCGCATGAGGATTCTGACTTCCGGATCTTGCCCGTCTTAAGCATCATTTCTAACCACGGCTTAAGCACAGCGAGCTCTCGTTCGCTCATCGCATAGAGCGGACCAAAGGGCGGCGTGAATCCTTCCTTAAAATCAATGGCATGATCCCATGGCTTGTGGTCTGGCAGGCGGCTAGCGGCCTCTTCTGACATGATAGGCACAAACTCTCGGAATTCAGGCGGTACCGCATCCAAGCTTTTTTCTGTCGCTTCCTCTAAGGTCTGTCGATCATCCAGAGCTTTCTTTACCAGCTCTGGGATTGATGCTATATGGAGCGTTCCGGGGGATTGAGTCAATACGATACTGCTCGTACAATGTCGCTGGCAGTTTTCTGATGCGAACCGGATCTTTTCGGATTTATCGAAGAAGTATGATGGCGGATGTTCTTCTAACCACCATTGGGGAAGAATGATATCGCATTCTGCATCCAAGCCGCTGACTTCAAAGCTAACTCGTGTGTAGTGGTCGTCTTGATGGCGAAGGACAAGGCCGTCAGTGAAATACTTGCCCGCAGATGGTACTGGCTTGCCGTCGAATCCAACTGTTTCCCGCGGATGTGTCCGTTTCACTAAGGGCAAGTTCCACTCCTTGGCTCGGGCCATGCTCATGACTGGCACGCTGCTACCGGTATCTAGAAGCACCTTCACGGGCTGTTCAGTGCCAGACAACATGAGCGTCATCATGACTATGGGTCGAGCCCCGACTTTTGGCTCAGCCGGAACTGCAGGTACTGTGGCGGCGATGGAAGGTTGGTACTTCCGTTTTAATGCAGCAATGACACCCTTATCAGGCCTAGGTGTCGCACGGGGTGTATCGTGGAGGCCGATTAAAAATCCGAGTCGCTATCTTCTTCATGGAAGTATTCCAGCGGCTCAGCTTCCTGCATCATGTCATCGGGTTCAAGCACGTCCACAGCATCAATGCGAGCTTTCTTTGAACTGCTGGCGGCAATGTCTTCATTGTCCGAGTCCTCATCTCGGGATCGCTTCCCAATCGCAGCAACCTTGGCCTTGGGCTTGGGCAACTCATTGCCCTCGTCGTCTCGGGCTGCGTAGCATGCCCGGGTAAAGTGTCCAGGCTTTCCACAACGCCAGCACTCAGCTCCCGCTCGCTTTCGTCGTTCAATCAACTCAGACCGGATGCCTTGTAACGCTTCCTTGGTCGTAGGCCATACGTCCTCGGTAGCTGCTCGGCGAGGCTTTGTCTCAACGGTTCTACCATGAGTCGTAGCCTGGGGCCGGACTGGCCGAACCTTCGACGCACTGCTAGGTTCCCTTGCCAGGCTGGGATTCATCTGCATCATTTCATACAGCTGTCCTGCCTTTTTTATAGCCTCGATGAAATCGTGGTCAGTTGGCGGTATTCCTCCGGTCTGGGTATACACCAACTCGGTGATCTTTCTTGGCAACATCCTCGCGATGTGCTCACGGAATGTCGCGCCTGACCATTGTACCGCAATGTTCAGTTCCATCAGGTCTTGAAGATACTGGCAAATATCATTCTTATATTCCAGAGCGCGCATCTTTCGGATGTTCCGGTATTCCTCAGCTTTGTCGGTAAACCGATCAATCAGTGCTGCTGAATAGGTCGCCCATGTGTCGTTCAATTTTGTCTCGACGAGCTGGGCGTACCGGATACTGTGCCATGTCTGGGCTTTTCCCGTCATCATGGCACCAACCCAATGAATGATTTGATCATCTCCACCAAAACTGTCAGGGAACGCTCGAATGTAAGATGTTATCTCAAACCACCATGGCTTGAATTTGGACAGGTCGGCACCGTCAAAGGTCGATGGCTTGCGGACGGTAGCGGCGGCGGTCTTGGGTCTGGATAGGTTGTGAAGAGACTTGGCGATTATCTCAAGCGCAGATTGCTCAGTCAAACGGTCATCCGAGCGCACATTGTAAACATGGTCTCTGTCGTTATCTCCATCGTAGAAGCCGGATTGGCCACGGTAACGAGGAGGACCTTGAGGCGGCTCACCTCCACCAAACCCGGAGGTCATGGGGTAGCCAGGCACAACTCCTGACATGGCTGCCTGGAACTGCACACGGGCTCTGTCCGATGTAGATTTAGCGCGTTCAGATAACAAATCTTGCCCTCGGAGAATAGAGTGTAGGGCTGATGATGTCGACTGTTTTGGATGAAATTCAGTATCTTCGACATGACTGTCGGACGATGGACGTCCATGCATATGGGGGGCTCGGGTTGTTTGACGAATTGGCAGCTGTATGGGAGATGCAGTCTGCTGCTGATGGGGGCTGTGTGAACTAGCAATACTTTCCACAGTGGGACGGGGCGCGCTACGAGATGCTGCCCGGCGTCGAATGGATTCCATGATGGACTGGTTGTCGGCCGCGCGGTTGGATTGAATCTGCGCTCGTACCTCATTGATGACATCGTCTGTATAACCTCGGATATCTTGTAACTGGCGATGCATCTGATCCGTCATTTCCTGCGGGCTGATGACTTCTCTGGCCAATAGCTCAGTGATTTGGGACTCCTTCTGAGTGGCCCAAGCAGAAACTTCTGTCTGGAACTGTTGCTGTCGGCCCATGTCCTGCTGTAGACTGACAATGTCCTCCTGCTGTTGCGTCGTAGCTTTCAACAGCTGGGTGATGGCCTGGTCTCTGGCCTGACTGTCCTCAGAGAACCGAGCAATTGCTCCATATATTTCTTTAGCAAAGGCGTTGCTTGAGTCACTGCATTCCTGTCGGAATTGGGCAATCACGCCTTCCGTATTGGCCATGTTCATGCGATACATAGTCATGGCGGCAGTATACGCTGAGCAGAGTCGGTCATATTGCTCATGTAGCTGCACTATTGCTCCGCGGTTGTCGTCTGACAAGTGTCGAGCATAAGCGATTATGGCTTCATGAGATGCCATAAGCTGACGGTTAATCTCAGCAGTCCAGGTGGGCGGGTTGGTTATGGTGCGAGATCCAGTCAGCTGTGGAGCATCCGTCATGATGGTGTCAAAAGACACGGGGTCATAGACTACGACGGCATTGTTGTCGTCTGGCTGTGGCGAGTGTTCCGACATGATGACGGAGGGCTCCGTTGGGGTGTTGGGAGCAGTAAAAGTGATGAGGTTGGAGTGGTTGGCAGACATTTGATAGGCTTGTAAAAGCGACGAGCTTCTTGCGAGGGTAATCAATTATATGTGACGCGGGTCGTATATAACTAAAGACCTAACCTGTAAAACGAGGCGTGACGATAGTCTAGTAACGGACTGCACGGGATAAAGGTCAATAGTAGTGAGGCGCGGAAACGTAGTTCAATTCAGCTTATAATTGATTATGGTCGCAAGGGTCGCTATGCTTCTACTCCTTCTTCCTGCTCTATCTTCCCGGGCTTGCGACCCTATTTATAATCCTCTCCTCCGGCCTTCGAAGGGCCTAATGTAATATCGTTATAGTGTATTCGGGCTTGTTATTTGGCTAATTCCGACCACCGGAATAGCTAATGTCTCAGGGCGTTTGGTTTCGTTGTTTGGTTCGTGAGTCACCACGGTGGGAGTGTGTGTTCTTGGGCTTTGAACTCTGCTTTCCCATATACCCACCGACCCCACTTAGGAGTGGGGCACGTGGGAGAGTGCTCTGCCCCGCTTAGGGCATTTCCGAAAAACTATTAGTATGGTGCGCAGCCCACGGAGGCTGGGAAAGTGAGAGTCCTCAAGAGATTATTGATGACGTCTTAGTGGCGTGAGACTCGGGATTTGTCCTGAGCCTAGAAGGGTCCTTCGGGGACCTAACGATAACTGTAGGCCTTCTTATTGGCTTGTACAAAGCCCGAAGCCCGAACGTATAGTGCGATGTCGGCAGCGTCCCTCGGGGGACGGGTGATTCGGCAGGACGCCCCATAGTAGTGATGATACCTGTAAGCCTCTGGAACGAGCTGCCGTAGGGGGTGAGAGCCCCGTAACAGGTCATCATCACAAAGAGCCACGGCGGTTGAGCCGACATGCATCACCTCGTGATGAGAGCCATGACCTCCACGGCTCCTCCGGGCCTGACTCCCTGCGGGCACAGGCGGTTATCTCCCACCTATCCTTCACACTCAGCAAGGATCATATATGGGGCAACAGGGCGTCAGGCCTTCCGCGGATGCATGTCTCGTGGGACACGACGACGTGTCCGTGCCTCACGCGATGTGGCCCAACCTCCGTGACGAAGGGGCGTCCGGCATCGTATCTGTCGACTGGTTAGCATCGTGAGCCGTGTCCCGGCCTTAGCCGTGTGACAGTCATTGAAGTACTCCTCCCCCCACCGAGCAGAACTTGAGATCCGGACGTTCGGCCGACTATATCTGGTGAACAACTTCGCACGCCGTAATGTCGTCTCCCTGCCCTTCCAGATGTTCGTCGATGCGTTCGGGCTGTACAGAAACATGTATCGATCTATAATGGGGATGTATTATATCACGCAGTTCTTTGACGCCAGCATTCGCAACAGGAGGTCAACCGTGTTCACGGCAACACTTGGCCCTTTCGGCGCCAAATTAACAGACGTATTCAAGGTTCTTCTGCCGAGTACGGGACTCGATCGCGGGAAGGAGATCACAGTCCGGGGTGAGCGTATTTACGTGTGTTCGTTTGTTAGCGCCATTACCGGCGATATGCCCTCGCAACAACGAATCGCCGGGTGCCTTGGACCTACTGCAAACTACCCCTGTAGATACTGTATGATCCATACAGATGAAAAGGCCGATCTCGATTTCGACGTGGTTATGAAAGGCCGGTACCATGACCGGATGATCGCTACGCGACGCCGCATAAAAGCAGAATGCCGATCTGTTGCGACTAGGGACAAGCAACTTGGTGCCATCGGTCTGAGCGGCGACGACGAACTTGTCAATGTTCTTAGTGCGCTGTTTCCGGGGCTTGATTCCATTCGCAGCAGACCAGCAGATGCGGCACATTCTGAATATGCGGGGCTTGCACGATACATGCATAAGTTCTTCTTCCAAGATGGGTCCACGCTCCTCACGCCGTCAGCACTGGCTACTGCTACCCAGCTGTTCCAACGATTCACCTTACCGCCGGGATGGGTTAGACTGCAATCGCCACGGACCCATCTCGAGTCTTATAACATCCATGAATATGCCCGTGGTGCTATTATTATTCCTGTCCTTCTCTCGCAATGATTAAAGGACCTCCATATCAAGAGTCAACTACACAGCTTTATTCGGACCAGAGCACGCGACTATTTAAACCTCGACAGTCAATATCCGAACCAGGAAGCCTCGAGGTTCTCTGTTGCCGACTGGGTAGTCGTTGCAGCATGGACATTTGCGGAATCTTTATTCGTCGTGTGCGGTTTGAACCAAAGCATATCCGACAGACAGAACCTCCAGCGATCGGTCATTGCAGGCAGACGCGCTTTTCAGTTCTTATGTCAAGTTCAGGCCGATGCCTCTAGTTTGGCTGAAGGTGCGAAGACAGCTCGACAGAATACAGCTACCAAAAGGAGGTCAGCTCGTACAAACGTCAATACTGCCATGTCCATGTGTACAGGTCCGAGTATACTTAGTCAACTGTCCGACGTAAACTTCTCCCAGGAAGCATTTGCGCCTGAACCATCTATAACCGGCACCCCCATTACTCGCGCTCGACGCGTCCCACAGAGGACGAATGAATATACCCGCTGGAAGCAGTTACCGAACGTCCATGTAGGTCTTCATCTGAATGAGGTTGCACGCGAGTACGGGATCTGTGCCATGGTTTTCGTCCTCCTCGGAGAAGATAAACATAGGTAGATATAACGCCAAGCATGAACACTCTCCTTACAGCGCGCATGTCTAACGAACCGTACTAGACAATTCAAGGCCGACATATCGAGTACGAACCATCGGGATGTCACCACAACCCTAATTCGGATAGAAAACATCCGGCGCACGCTCTCCTTTCTGCTCGCTGGAAGTTTTGCATACGACTATCCGGAACTCCACGATATATATCAGAAGATTAAGACGCATTGTCCGAATCTAAGGAAAGCCATAGACCCTCATGTGGGATCTGAAGATGATAAACTTGGAGGCGAGGACTCGTATCTGGAAGTAGAAGGTGACAAGGAACATCGCAACCCGCGTGCCCTTCATGGAATCCCGAGGGTCGCCATCACGAGAAATACCGACTCATTTCTCAACGTCGTCTATCCACAGGATGTCATGATCGACATACAATTCCTGAGAAATCTACAGGCTGCATCGGCTCAGGATTACAATCAACATATGTCAGACCCAGGCAATAAGCCGTTGCGATGGTCGCGAAAGGTTGCATTTACCGATCAGTAAGCCGTTTCTGCTCACCCGCCTGTTTATCACTACGTACTTCCGATACTAATTCATACAGTTTGAAAAACAGAGTATGCTTCTCGGTGGGCGATTACGCGAAAGTTGGCCTCAGGGAGCGGCCAGAATACATAGTCGCACGGATCGACGGTATATTCACTCATCAGCAGAGCTTCACTAACCGGCTATATCTGGTGGTGACTTACACTTCAGCTCGTGAGGGTCCAGGTAGCAGTCATCGCATATTAAAGTGTCCTTCTTATAGCCTGATGAATGAACGAGCAATC
>JAJFDI010000191.1:0-26139 GCA_028637685.1 Xylariaceae sp. X3-2
CGACCTCTACAAGCGTCCCAGACCTGCTGGGGAGCGGATCTCAGGTATCAAAGACTGCAGAACGCTCACCAGACTGTGAGGACAACCACCCGCGGGTACTAAAGACCGTTGGGGGCTCCTCAGAGGCGACGCACCGCAAGGAACCATCACGGGTACTAAAGACCGTTGAGGACCCGGTTAGGAGCTCCGGGGAGCCTGACGAGGCTCTTGAGAAGCTCACGTCGCAGGTCGCCATCCAAGAACAACTGACACAAGGTATAAAGATCCATCGCAGCCAACTGCCTCCACCACCCAAGTGGCACTCCGACCTGGAGTCCCATCCCATGGGGGAGCTATTCAGGCAAGCCGAGAAGGATCACCTCAAAAGCCACGAAGATATGACAACGTGGAGAGAAGTCCCACGATACGAATCAATTGGTAAGCTCACCCTAGACTGTATGTGGGTGTACGTCTACAAGTTTGATCAAAATGGCTACTACACCAAGTGCAAAGCAAGGCTCGTGGTCCGCGGAGACCAGCAACCCAACAATGACCTGGACGAAACGTACGCCAGTACGCTCGCCGGGCGCTCTTTCCGATCCCTGATAGCACTGGCAGCGCGCTTTGACCTAGAACTCAAGCAATACGATGCGGTCAACGCTTTCGTAAACGCCAAGCTGGAAAAGGAAGTCTTTATGCGCATGCCTCCAGGCTACCGAAAACCAAGCACAGTAGTACGCCTCCAACGAGCCCTATATGGACTCCGGGAGTCTCCTCTACTTTGGCAGAAGGAGCTATCCGGAAGTCTCCAACAGCTCGGCCTGCAACCCGTGCCACACGAACCGTGCTGTTTCACAGCAAGTGGTATTCTCCTGTTCGTATACGTGGACGACATTGTACTCGCATACCGAACAGCTCGGGAAGAGCGGGCAAAGGAAGTGGTAGAGGCTCTCAAAAGCCGATACATCCTTACGGGAGGAGACGATCTGAGGTGGTTTCTTGGGGTAGAGATTATAAGAGACCGTCACAAACGACTCATATGGCTCACCCAAGCCTCCTACATTGACAAGATCTCTAAACTGCGCGATACCCTATCCACAGCTCACTGCGACACACCTATGAGGGCCGGAGAGCTGTTACCATACAAAGGAAGAGCGCCCAGAGAGAGCATACGACGATACCAACAAAAGATCGGCTCCATCTTATACGCTGCCGTCATAACTCGACCAGACATAGCCTTTGCGGCCTCGCGATTAGCTCGTTTCAATCACAACCCTTCACCTGAACACCACCGGGCCGCAGACCGTGTCCTAACCTACCTGCAAAGCACGCAAGAGCTTGCCCTGCAATTCGGAGATGGGGATGACTTTGTTGTGGCAAGCGACGCCTCCTTTGCAGACAATAGTATCGACCGCAAAAGCTCCCAGGCATATGTCATGAAGCTCTTCGGAGGAGTGATCGGATGGAGAGCTAGCAAACAAGACACTGTGACAACATCGACCACTGAAGCCGAGCTTCTAGCGCTCGCCCAAGCTGCCAAAGAATCCCTCTTCGTGAGTCGACTTTTGCGGGAGCTCGGGGTGCAGCTTGAAGATGAGCGTATACGCCTCCAGTGCGACAACCAACAAACAATCGGTCTGATCAACAAGGAAGTTGCAGTGCTCCGAACGAAGCTAAAGCACGTTGACATTCACAATCACTGGCTGCGCCAGGAAGTGGAACGAGGAAAGCTCCTTGTTGAATACTGCCCTACAAACGAGATGATAGCAGACGGCCTGACCAAGGCACTGCCTGTACAAAAGTGGGAAGATTTCCTCACGAAACTAGGTCTATCCAGAGCTCCCACCGGGAGCTGTACAAGCACTACAGACAAGAGAACAGATACTGATCAACTAGAACTTTTATTTGACTAAGACAATTAACTCGTACTAGATGAGACAATCTGAAGGGGTACGAGAGCCCATAACCGAGACACAGAAACCAACCCAAGAGCCTATCCGACGGCCTAATCGTCCTCGCCCTCGCCCTCCGAGCTCTCCGAGCTCTCGTCAAACTCCTCCCCTTCATCCTCGTCCGCCTGGAAGGACGAATCATCGGAATCATCAGAGTCCCGGTTACCCGAAGCGCTCTCTGCATCAGAAGCACGAGTGCGATGGAGATCCTCCTCCCCAGAAGACACATCATACAGCTCCATCTCCTTCTTCGGCTCTTTCGGAGCGCCAATAATAATCCCTATATCACGAAGCTTCTCGTCAAGGACCCGACGAATTGCCTTCTGAATAGACCTCCGCGCACCGCGCGCTTTGGCACGACGAAGGCGATTGAAGAGCTTCACCACAATTTTGGAGTAAGGGATCTCATTGCACTTGTGACCCTGAGAGCACTTGGCGCAACGAACAGTCTTGAAGTTCGTGACATCGCGGCATTCACCGTCGCCCTTGCCCCTCATCAAGCTGCGTACACAGCGCTCGCAGGGCACCGCACGACGAACATCAGCCGGGATAGGATCTGGGCGCTGTTTACGACCTCGCTTCGGAAAGGGATGCTGCACGACCGAGACCTTTACACCGGAGGAGAGAACGATTTCAAACGGCTTCTTGAGCTCCTCTGCGAGCTCATCAAAAGTCATCCCGGTGACAGGATTTGCACGAAAGGCGAACGGAGGGGAGAGAACATCAGGCTCCTTTCTCTTCCTCTTCAGATTCTTCTTCTTCACAGGGCCCGGAGTTTCGGTGCCCTGCTTCTGAGCAGTTGAATCAGCTCCCTGGGCGTCCTGGGAGGCATCTTGACGCAAGTCATCTATAACGAAATCAGTACCCAACTTCCGAAAAGCTCGGCGCGAGCTCTACTGGCAGCAACTAACCTTGAGCACTCTGACCCTGCGGAGGAACGTCTGTCTGTCCCTGCATCTCGTCGACTTGGGGGCGCGGCGAGAACGGATAACTACGAGGAGGAGGAAACACTTGAGACGGAACCACGGTTGGGGAGCCGTAATAAGTCTGATTAAGAAAAGATAAATACTCGTCGTCTGATAAGCTCCCCTGGGAGCGTGTCATGCGTCGATTATCTGACATCGAAGTGCGTACACAGAGGCGTGAAGAGCTCGCACTTTGAAGATATTGAGGAGGAAGTTAGAAACGACCCCAGAACGGAGGGGACGAGGCTATTTATACACAGGTCAAGCACCCTACAAGAGGGCATTCAGGAGGGCCTCCGCCTATAAACCACCACTATAGGGTATATCTTTAACGCCTCCCTCGGTGGCAAGGACACTCACAGGAGGGGGATCTCGGGAGTTACGCTGTAAATTGGGCGTGACAGAGAGAGTTGGGGAGCCCCGCAGTGTCGCAGTAGGGGAGCACTGAATTAAAGTTCGCTAAGAAGATACCCAAACTGGGTGCGCCCTACGCGAAGAGCTCCCCGGAAAAAGAATGGTCCTAGGAGATGCCCTAAAAAGAGGGCTTCTCCTAGGGGGGTGTGTTGGATAGCACGGAATTACGTAATGACGCAAGCCACAGGGTGGCGGGAATCGTGGCTTATACCCACAAAATAATTATGTAAAACTATCCTATATAAACACTCCGTGGTGGGCTCCCGAAAACGCGGGAGCTCACCAGGACTAATACAAGGACGGATATTTCTACAATCCAACAGAAGGGGGTTAGTCGATCTACACAATTTGAGAGTCAAGCTGGAGAGACATTGCCAGTGGGAAACTGGCACCTAGAACGCCCCACTGACAGCCCCAGGCTCTAGTGCGCCCTGTTCTGTGCAAAGGCGCTTCTTTTTCCGGACCACCCAGCTTGCCGGGAAACGGGACATGGCAGGCAGGGCAGGCAACATGGTCCATTGCTACGAGCCCACCTTCAACACTACGCACGTTTAACGGTAACCATCGTCGACTCTTGCGTCTACCCACCCTATCACCTCCTTACAGGGCAAACCGGGTAACGTCCTCTGTGTTTCCGGCTGGCTGCTGGCTTAGATCCTGACGTGATACTACATACACGGATCGTCTGCAAAGGACCTCGTGCCAGACGATATTCTTCCCGTGCCTCTCAGTCTGTCTGATAAATGTACGAGATGTCCGCTTACAGCTACCTACAAGTAGCCATCGTGGTCTTCCGTACGTACGAAAAGGACGGGTCAAGGAGCAAGAAACCCACACTAGGGCTGCATTGATTGTCATCAAAGGGCCTCGATCCTTGTTTCCTTGTCTCGAGTCTCGAGCAGAGTCAAAGAAATTGATAAAACAGCCAATAAGATGAGGTCTCTCAGCTCGGCACTCATATTTGACACCAATGAATCTCAGAAAAGCGTGTTCATGTTGCATTACGCTAGGCTTAGGTCTCTCGGCTCTGAGCTCATGTGATGGCGAGAGCTCTCTCCCACGAGCTGGCATCACGTCATTGCTCCCTGCAAGAGCCAGATGGCTTGGCGGTTGGCCCGTCGTATGGTTCGTCGTCGTGGGCTCCAGAGCAAAGCAAGATACCGCACGTGCGCGAAGCCATTATCTATGCGTATGACGGACTCTGGCTGGGGAATCTGAGCCAAGGAGCTGACCAAAGGCACTGGTCCTGTCACACATCCGCGACAATGACAATGCCAAACGAATATGTAAGAGCACGAGAATGGAAACTAATCAAGCCACTTTTTTCCCCTCTGGCATGGCTGTGAACACGGGCTCTCAGAGTCCCCACGACAGTCTACCCAGCACGCAGCACGCACGCTGCGTTGTTAAACAACCCCCCTTGGATGCTATTTAATTTGCATGGCCGCCGTGCGCTTGTTCCCCCGTGTGCACATCCGCTGCGGTCGTCGCTCACGGGAGGTCGCAACGGTCCTACGCCCAATTCAGGAATGCGAGGCTGACGGCATTCGACTCTCGTGATGCAGTACGACCAAGTCGAACCACAAGGACTGCCAGGACTCTGACCTTGCTGCTGCTGATCCGATGCAAAATGACAACCCGTGCTTTACGATATCAAGATTGCGTGAAAAAAAAGGTGCGCGAAAATTCGACGTATCCGGAGAGATTAAAACAGCCTGCCTACATATTGCTCGACTGCGATTTGGTAGGACGTTGATGAGATTGGGCCGAGGACGGTCCCATGCGCATCTTCCTACATATTCACAATATAGGCCGTACCAGTAGCAACAGGGCAGACGGTTCACATTGTGACACCTCGAATTTCTACAGATTTCCGATGTCAGTGTCTGGGCAGTGGTGTACGGATCAGGCATTCAGTTGGGCACGTCGACGACGAGTGTCGTCATAATGGGATGGGATTCTGCTCTGTTCCATCGTGGAGGAGATGCAAATGTCAGCAGCGATGTCGACGAATGCGACCTACGTAGCGGGCGACTCCAGCCGATTCCCAGACGCTCGGTATTCCGTACCAGTGTTTGGGGTATGGAGTAGGGGTAGGGAGGGAGGGAGGGCAAGTATTGTTTGGGATATTGACAGGATAGGTATTGACAGGAGTGCGGGATACACACCCGTCGTACTCAGAATGTACCGGCAGCTATAGATAGGCCGTGTACTGGGCGGTATTGCAGAAAATAGCGATGTAGAGACAGGTAGAATCAGCATGAATCGGGACAAGTACCGAATAGGGACTGGGGGCGGGGGGAGGCTTGTTTAACGTTACTGCTCCTGGAGGCTTGAGATGGAACGCAGCGTGCACTGTTGGGTAAAGTGGCATTCATTGAACCTGCTCCTGAGCTGACGCCCATCTCACGTGGAGCAGGGTCTGGACAGCAGAACTTGCAGCGACGCTACCTGCGTCTGTCGACTGCCCCTACGCCATAGGTCCTACCTAGCCGACGCTAGATGCGACGCCCATATAACCGGGCACTGCCCGAACGATATCCGGCGATTGGAGAGACGGCATGTGTCGGCTTGGATAGGCATTCCTTAGCGGTGCTGTCAATGCGACTTCGACTCCAGGGTAAACTTGCAGTTGAGAATCCCAACCTCCAGGTTTGGCGGCCGACTACCGAGTACAACCGCAGCGTGGACCAGGAGACAACCCTCACGACAGATCAGCGGAATTGATGACGCCGTCACTGTATGCAGCTACACAGTAGTTCCCCGGCTAAGAGAACTTCTAGAAATTACGGTGAGGAGAAAGGAGTGGAATTCATTCCGTTGGTACAGGATAGGTACTCAGATGACCTGCCAACATCTCTCCGTACTGCGTGAAGGAACGGTAGTCGCCGGTAGTATGAGGCCGTCACCAGGCCGCTCGCTACCTAGTCAACTACCGTACGGATTACTACTCAAATAATTACCGGACAACGACGGTGTTCGCGGGGTCACGACAAGCTGATTCACGATTAGCATCTGCCTACATAGTTGGTAGTAATCTAGGAAAGTCTCAAGAGACGAGAACAACACCCGGCCAACAACTCTCATATCCCATCGTATAATCCGTACTGACCTGTCAGTAGTAAATTAGGCATGTCGTCCTCGTGGTTACCCGGTAACTGGCTAATTATTACTGCTCACTAACTCCGCTAGATGGTAGTGTCAGTTTAGTATCGTGCACTATTGGTAGTTACTCAGACCTGTCTAACCCAGGCAGTTCAAAGGCGATTCTAGACAGCTTGCTACTACTACTTGCCAGGTCGAACAAATCGCCAGGCTTGCCGTGACGATCCAACCTGAAAATAAATCACCCTGCCAGAAACGAGATGACTGCCCAAGAGAAAATCTGATTACCTATCAAGATTACCTGGCTGCAAGAATAGAACATCAGGTTCCCGATGACAGGTGGACTTCGGGTTATGTTCTTGGCGCCCAGCCAACTCATGGAACAACGAGGATGGCATTCCGGAATGTCTGGGTTTAGGAATCGCATCGGGTCACCTATAGCAGAGGGCTCATTATAACCCTGCACCCTATCCCCGGTGCAACCTGGAATCACTCCATCTACGTAATGCGCCGGCGACTCTATTTATAACCTGTCCAGGGAGCCTTGGTACTGGCGAGGTGGTGACATGCAAATCATCAGAGCCGGCCGTTGTCGTCCTAATCAAACCACGGATCAGATTCGCATGTTCACCACATGTCCACACATGTATGTAAGTCACAGGCAAGTATTGAGTCGGAACAGTCCCGATCCAGTCTGCATCACCGTCTCGCCTCCTGTATTCCGAGAGCTCTGTGACGCTACTCATTACCTTGCAGTGCCCTACTAACGCAAGCGGCGGGGTTCCCGTCTGACTGTAAATCTCGAGGGCAAGAAACAGCATCTATTGTCATTTGCTGACCCGAATGATCGACACTCGCAATTGGTGCCTCCTCTCTTCTCCTCTTTCCTCTCCCTCTCCTCCTCAGGTTCGCCTCGGTAGGCAATACCGAATAATTAAAGCCTCACCAGAATCCCACCTCCCTACGACAACGCACGCATCGGAGATAACCAAGTTTTATGCATACAACACCATTTAGAAAAAAGATGATCCACCACTTGCCCGCATCGTCACATACATTAAAGTATATTGCAATGCGGAAATATATGAGAGGGAGGCCATGTGCATGCCTGAAGGGGGTGGTAATGAAAAAGATGGTATATTCCGTAATGAGATGCAAGTCCGCTGCGAGGTGGGTGGTGTGGTCTTGTCCTACTCATTCCACGCGTCTCTGCTGTGCAAGCAACGAGAAAAAAACGGCTCTCTCTCTACTTACTCGTAGTCGAGAGGAAACCCAACACGACCTTCTTGGTCCGTACCACCCTCCTCGTCGCCATCAGCTGACAACCAAGCCTATTATTCCTCTAGTGTAATGCCCCCCTTCCAAGTTCCCCCTCTCGTCGAAGTAGATCTCGTCCGTTTTGTTGTAGAACTGCAAGAAGTGCGACCAATGGCCCTCCCCCATCTTTTCCTCCCATCCCTTCCCCTCTCCCCCATCGTCACAAGCAAACATCCTGCCGAGGCAAGGGTCGATTTATCAGCCAATTGGCGGACCAGTTGACAAATCCCGTGGATTTCGTGAACCCCTTTCACAACAGCCCATTTCGGAAATCTCTCCCGCGGCTTTTTGTCGTTACCTATCTCAGATGTGTTCCCTCTTCCCTCTCTTGCCTTATCACCCGCAAGGAACGCCCGAGAGACGGGAATCTCAACGAGTCGCATTGAGGGGGCCTCAAAACATTCGTCATCGGAAGATCAATCTAGATTGTGTGCATGGCATCTAAATGTTCTCGTACGAAGGGAAGAGGACGCGTACCTACAACTTGTATTCCCCTGTGAGAAAAAGGGTTCTCGACGTTATCCCGTCTTATGGGATGAAGTGGGACATTTTTCCCCGGCCCGGCATTTGTATCCCTTTTTTCTCTCTTTCAGTGACAAGCCGGCTCTCGTTTCTACGAAGCAAGTGTTCTTTCCCCCGCAAAATCCTAGCCTGACTTGCATACGCTAGGACCCAACTTCAGATGGCTGAACAGGGATAAGACAGGCCAGACGGGCTGATCGTGTTGGTCGACTTTTGTCTCATCGGACCGACTTGCTCCAGGTTTTCCAGTTAGGCATAATTATCACACAACTCCACACGGGATGCGGCGATGATGATGGCCCTATCGTAAATGACGGGAATAGAATAGAAACAGATTCAGACAAATCGCAAAACAGGCACGTTTGGGTTTCCGTGGAATTGAACACATTCTTCTCTTATCACGTGCCTACTCGTATCGTGGTTCTTGAGGTGTTCCAGGGAACGGCATCGTCACGTTATTCGCACGTCAGACGGGTACGGATGGATCTATTCTGGTCTGGAATGAAGCCCGATCTCCCGTCCGTACCGTGGCTGTTCCTGCAATCCAGTGGAAATCAATCACCCGCTCGACTATCTACCAATAGCCACAAGTAAGGACGGAGGAGACATTGATGCCTATCTCGTTCACCTCAAACCGTGATCTACCCAACGTGATCCCAAACCTCAATGAATCTCTTATCAGCTACTATTACAAGAAAAAAGACTATAAAAACAGAACAAGGCGTTACTAGCAGTAAAACTCCACACGTATGTCTAACATGAGACAATGTCTAGGCAGTTTAATAAACCCATAACGACTCCAGAGCAACCGGTTTGAAACAATGTCTAGGCCTCGAGCGGTCCAGGCGAACGCGAGCTACACCCTGCATGAACCCAGGCACACGGACTTAGGGTCGGCGGAGTAGACCCCGAGATCCTAGGGGTGGGATCGTGAGATCCCTAGACGGCTTGGCTGGAGATCCTTTTTCTAGATTCAACCATAGTTCAAAAGTAAGTATTTCTCGAAGGGAACTTTCTGTTATGTTCGAAGTTCCCCTAACTTGACTTGAGTCCAGATACGACGCCTGGACAGGGAGGTAATTACTCATCATTCCCGAACTGAGACGGGATTATAAATCGAATAATACATCAATTTGTGTGGTATGATTTCCCTACCAAAAAGTAACTGTTTCCTACGTAGCATGGGACAAGAATAGAAGCGACTAATTCAATTCCAAAAAGAAAAAGAGAGTCTGATGAAACGTTCCAAGTAGGAAAACGTGCCAGGTAAATGGGGATATTCTTCCAGATCACACCTCACCTGCTAGCGTCCTCGGTAACTATTCTTCCCGGTTGACGATCATACCTGAGATGGGAGTCATTAAATCGGTTTTCTTTTCATTCCAGAGGGGTACTCGGCACGGGGCTGATGTCCTTACTGAGTAGGTGCCTAGTCATCTTGCGATGAAGGAGTTGACGAGTAGTTTGTGATGGCCATCGACAGTTTCGACGCTGTTCTGGGTTTAGGTTGCGAGCTCGGGACGTGTTGGTGCCGACGAGCCAAGAGACTTGACTTCACGATCTTCTATTTGTAACTGACGGAGAAGGTCTGTTCCGTAGTATGGGTATAGGTTCATATGGACAAGTGAGTACTTGGCATGACATGTGATGTTGCGGGATATACACCGAGAGGAGTAAAGACTGATCGCTATTTGAGTTCATGGGCATTAGGGCTTGATGGCAATCTTCATGCGATTCGGGGTGCCATGATGGACCTGTTGTTGAACAGAGTGCATAAGATGCCTTGACATTCGGTCAGAATGAGTTAAATGTTGATAATATTTCTGATTGTGACTACTTCACTAGGAGCTAGCTGCTATTGAATCAACTCCGTTATAGGAACGGAACGAGATAAGTGAAGCCAATGTACAAGGGGTTGAGCGACCATCTCTGAGGCATCATTATCTCTGTAGACCTACCCTCTGACTTGTACTGGCCTCAACTTCTTGACGACTTCCCTAAATGCATAGAGTGATGTAGCAAATGGAAACGTCTCCTCCTGATGACTTACGCTTGTGAGAAGACTTGTCTAGAGAATGAGTCCATCCGGGCTCCGGAGGATTTCTCAAGGGTCGTCAGGAGTGAGCTGGGCCCGGGAGTGTCGGACTCATCCCGTTGTTGATAATGGTGATAGATTATCAGGACGGGAAGGAAACACAGTATAGGGGCCGCGCCCTTATCCTCATAGCCTATTCCCAGCAAATCAAACACGAGCGAGTGTACTCCAGCATTGCAAAGTATCAGGTAAGCTGGAACTGTGATCGCATCTTCGCAACGACAAGTTCTCCATAGACACGTTCGCGTACCTTATACGTTCTGAACCAGGTATGCAAATATATTGCCACGTCATATTCTCTGGAGATAGTCGGAGTATCGTCTTTGCCCCTGGACGCATAAGAGGCCGGATCTCCTTGCCGAAGGTGCTGTTGAAGATGACTGCAGAAGCCGGTAATGGGGTCAAACCCCGACTAGCGAGCTCCATGTTAGCCAGGTTGATACGGCTTTGTTGTGCATTCCACTAACTACTGCGATCCAAACGAAAGATCCATAACGAAGAAAGGTGTCGTGGGGGCGCACGCAGGACAAACTTGAAGACAGGCAGTAGCATCGACACAGCTCTTGCAAGATATACCATGCAGGGTTCACAAAGGGTTTGAATGGACAAATACCCTCTAAGACGGCCCGGGAGACAGCCCACAATATCAATTTTGCGACTTTTCGGCATATCGGGTAACAGTCGATGCTGGAGGGTTGCAGGATGGATCAACGCCGGGATGCGTGGCCAACACAATCATTGAATCAGAGAGCCAATCGGGAAAATCGTCGCCATAATAATAGCTGTAGAGATGGCACCGTATACTCATAGTCCAGTTATCAAGGAGCTTAAGGTATTCGGGCGGCAGTGTAGATGAGAGGGTGATATTGGGCGATGAGCATCTTTGGCATATCTCACCCTGAGGTTTGCCCTGGAGTGACTGTCTACCTGGAGTGAACAGCGACGATGGTAGATAGACTTCAGCAGGACCTGAGCCCTTTTTCATGAAAACCATGAAATGCGCTCGCTGGCTGCACAGGCAATAGGTGGACTTAAGACCCTAATGCGATGCCATCGTGAAATATCGCATCGGTGCCACCCCATCGTGCAGATGCACTGAGTCCTAATCTATCAGGACTAGAATGAGGCATATGTATCTATCGCCAATCTGCGACGAGAACAAATAAGATGCGCCCTCCACGGCAGTCCTCAGAGCTCGGTTACAGCATCTACCTCGCTGTTAGTTGCCTGCTCTCAATCCCCGATGCGATGGTATACTGTACTGTAACAGCGAGACTCTTGGCTTTGATTACTGCGCGGATGAACTGTCAAGTGGGTAGTAGTGACTGAGAGCCGAATGGGATAAAATCGCCTATCATCCTGGCTTGGTTCGGCGAGGGGCGCCGGTGAACCGGTAGTGAAAAGGAGACTCCGTCCGGATTATGGAATAGTTGAGGCAGAAACCGGATGCGGACGTTTCTCGAAGAACGGGATAAACCGTGAGGATATTTCGTAAGCGACGGTGTACGTAATCCGTGATAAATCACGACACTCGCATGCAGCTGATCGAGTGACTCCTAATGAAATTTCGAACTTATTCTGAATGTGTATGAATTGACAGTCACGATGAATTGGTGACACCTTCTGCTTCTCACGAATTCCATGGATTTCGGCGGTAAAAGAGGCACGATGAATGCCGGCCAGTCTTTGTCAGTGATTTGTCAAGAGTCAAGACTAACGGAACAGCTGGTGGCAATTGCGCGATCCGGATTTATCAGCTGGCCGTCCCTCAAGGTCGGGCAAGCTCAATCTCAAAACGAACAAGTTCGAGAGGAGAAAGAGAGATAAAAGTCACACATCTTCTCATTTTGAAGCTACAGGATAGAATCGTGAGATCATAAAGAGAACTTCCTCAAAACACACCAGATCAAATACTGCAATCAATTAATCAATTTAATCTTGAGACTTCAACCAAGAAAAATCCACCAAAATGAGCGAGAGCATTAAGCACATCACCTCCAGCGCCGAGCTCGCCTCGCTCTTCTCATCGACGACATATGTCGCCGTCGACTTCTACGCAGACTGGTGCCCACCATGCAAGGCCATTGCTCCCATCTACGAGAAACTAGCCGCATCCCATGCCGTTGAGGGCGTCCTCGCTTTCGCCAAGGTCAACGTCGACCACGTGCAGGACGTCGCCCGCACCCACGGTGTCACTGCCATGCCCACCTTCCTGTTCTTCAAGGACGGTCGCCAGGTTGCGGTGAACGGACAGAAGATGATTCAGGGAGCCGATGTCGCTAGTCTGAACGCTGCTGCCGCGAAGCTGGGAGGACTCGCGCAGAAGAAGGTTGCGAGTCTGTGAGGTTCCCCAGGAAGAGAAAGGTGGGGGAGTTGGGGAGTTGGGGTTGATCCTTTGTCGTGCTCCCGTGGCTGCGGCGCTCAGGAGGCTCCTTCCGAGACCTCTTATCTGAGCAGCGCACGCAGCCTACATGGGTTATTTCGTTGCTATGGAGGAGCAGGATGAAGGAGGTTATGAGGCACTGAGTGCAGGGATCAGTACGGAGTACGTGATCAAAGCAGGTGTTGTGATACCCAGTTTCTTACGCCATCCGGTCTGAGGATCCGAAGCAGGTGATCCAAATGGCAGGGCTAACCAGCATTTCGAGAGATCAGGTGCCGGCTATGATTAGACGATGAGTCAAGACTCTTGTCTGATGTGCCATTTTGGACAGGCAGACGATCAACACACGCGATGGATGGCGGAGACGATAAATCGGTTGAAGCTGATGCTTCCCGGTTTCTTGAACAATTGAAATTTCATTCTCGTTTTTCTCATGTTTTTCTTCGAGGTTCTTTAATGTGATGTTTGCGTTGATTACGACATATTGAACGAGCTAACATGCACAGCGGCTGATAACAACTCTGACAACATCACCTAATATAAAAGCAGACCCAGAAAAGAGAAGTCGAGCGAATACGGCTTATTATATTGAAGAGAAATTGATTGACGCAGGTTGACCAAGTGCACGATCCTGGTTGCATTCCAAGAGGATCGGTCTTCGTTCAACACCCCGAGGTGTAAGGAATAGAACGAGAACAGCAAACTGGAATCCGTTTCGCCACAGAATTCGCATACGTTATCATTGCCGTGTCCCTGGACTTGTTCGCTTCGCGCTTAGGTAGGCCGTCATGTCGATTTTCTTAACTGAAGCCGTCGAACTGAAACTCCTCGTGTCACAACCCCCGTTATGAAGAAGTCCAGCAAGTGAATATGAACTACGTGGACTAGTAAAAATCATGCTTCTCGCCGCCAATATGAATCATTTGGCTCCCCTTCTCCGTCCGCTGGATCTTATCTCACGGCAGCGCATGATTCGTCCACTATGTGCAGCGCCTCCTCCGGCGCACTTCTGAATGGGCGGATTCAATGGGGCTGAGCAACTTCGCGCTGATGGACCATGGCAAAAACTAACCACCAAAAAAAAAGGTGAGCCTTACCCGGTATCCGGCAAGGCATTCGATAGATGGGAGGCAAGACGTCATTTCTTTTATTCATATATATAAGCTAGAGCGCTGATCTGTGAATCTAGGCCTCCCGCCAAAATAAAAAGGTAACCGATACCAGGAAAGATTTTCTAGCGGACGGAAACTCATCCTCGACTTTCATGTTTCCTTGGCTCGACGTCCTCATTATGGGTTTCTTCGATAGAAAGAAACACTCACCATCGCCGCCACGCACGAAGAGCAAAACTAAGGCATCACGATATCCATCTCCGCCGCCAAGTAGGCATCGCGAAACACCACGCGTTTCCGATACGCATGTGTCATCTACCAGTTCTTTTCACACTGATAAATCGAGATCCTTGCCTTCTCATTCGGCCGGTTCTCTACCATCCGGATCTCGACATGTCCAATATCAGACTCAACACGGTCCCATTATCATAAATCAATATTACTACATCAATCCTTCGGAGTCTCAACCTCACTCTCGTTCTCGGTCTCGGTCTCGTTCTCACTCTCAGTCTCACTCTCATTCTCATAATAGTCTTTCGAGCGGCGGCCGAGACTCGGATGCAAGCTTGGTTCACTTTTCAACAAACAGTACCGGTCGCCATACCGATGACAGTTCGTCAAGATGGCACGCATACGGCACCCAGCTCCTTGACCAGGGAGCCTCGTTATTATACGATCATATGTATTCCAAATTCGACGACGTCTTAACGCTCATTGATCGCGACAAATACGGCGGTTCCGAACACGACCCGTCAACGCACCGACATCTCCCCCACGTCTCCCTGGCACCATTGACAACGGCGTATCACACAGTAATTTCTAGAGACAAGCACGGGAGGAGAAGCAGGAGAGATGGGGCCAAGAATCAAGCCAGCAGCGGCGGAACCACGTCGTATATAACGAATAGCTACTTCTCCAAGGTAGATCTCTATGCCAATTCAAAACTGCCGTTGGATCTGCCCTTATTTCGAGTGTTAGTAGTTCACTATATATAAACCAGGATTTTGACCTCACTAACAAACGTAGGACAACATCAACATACCCCCTCCTCCAACTAGCCGCGCAATACTCCGAACGCGTCTACGACAAGCCCGGCGGCGCAGAAGAACACGCCCTCGTAGACGCAGACTGCAAAAACGGCACAAAGGCAATGTACATCAAGTCCGTGCCCATGGACAACATGGGCACCATCGTCTTCGCGATCCGCGGCACCGCAACCTTCATGGACTGGGCCGTGAACCTGAAAACCGCGCCCACGCCCCCGACGGGCTTCCTCGACGACGCGCGGAACTTGTGTCATGCGGGCTTCTTAGACGTCGCGAAGAACATGGTGGCGCCCGTGGCGTCGCGCTTGCGCCAGCTCCTGGCAGAAGACCCGCGACGCTGCGCCTACTCGCTGCTGATTACCGGCCATTCGGCTGGTGGCGCTGTCGCGTCTCTGCTTTATATGCATATGCTGGCTGCCTCGAGGACTACGGCGTCGGAACTTAATATGCTGGCTGGACGCTTCAAGAGGATACATTGTATCACGTTTGGATCGCCGCCTGTGTCGTTGTATCCGCTGCAAACACCGCGCAGACTTGATCTGCGGAAATCCCTTTTCTACGCGTTTGTTAATGAGGGAGATCCCGTTGCCAGGGCTGATAAGGCGTATGTGAAGAATTTGCTGGAGTTATATGCGGCCCCGGCGCCGACGGTTGAGAGCGCACATCTGCATAAGTCAGGGGTACGGTCCCATTCACCAGAGCGGAAATCCAGTACAACGGGACGATTCAGAAGTCTACGCATCACGACACGATCGGAGCAACCGCACGCAAACACATCACTCAAACGGAGCCCATCCCCTTCGAAACCGACCTGGCGCGTCCCGCCCAGCACGCTGAGCAACGCGGGCCAGATCGTCGTCTTGCGATCTAGGGATCCGTATGCGGAGGTCCACCATACGGCTACGATTGAAGACCGTTTGCAAGACGGCGTTGTCGCGCAGGTTGCGAGCGATGAGAGGTTGAGAGGGTTGATTTGGGGAGATCCTGTTTGCCATGTTATGCGGTTGTATGCGGCACGGATTGAGGCGCTTGTTGTTGATTCTGGGCGGTGGGGTTATTAGGGGTTGGTTATGGAAGGCGTTTTTTGTTTATGATATCCTTGATACTCGGTGTGTTTGAATGATACCAGGTACTATTCGTTTGATGTCTTTGTTCCGTTTGCTGTCTTCAACCCGTTTGTTGTCCTCGTCCGTTTGCTGAGAGGTGAAGTTTTGCTCGCTTGAGATGGTATCAGGATGCGGTGTCACGATGGCTTTTCGATACCGAGATTGACATACATGCGTACGGACATATGTGCTGCATGTAAACAATAATGTGCATGACCGTCCCTGCGTCCGTCCAGGTCGGCAATCGATCGCGCAGTCTGCGGTGTTTCATTCCGACATAGTATCGGTCAGTCTCACACTCGCAGCATTGCCCTGCGCAATTGGAAAATTTCCCGCCGACCAGGCACCCGCCAAGGGGGAAGCGACATTTGAGGGAAGGGAAAGCGAACACGCATTTCACGCTTAGCTGCTGCCTGCAAATCACGGGTATCGACGCAGGTATGCGTGATGAGACAGCCTTTCGGGTCCCAGAGGCTTGTATGGAGGGAGTGAGACATGTTACGTGCGCTGGTGGTATGGGTGAGACATGCGTTTTTCAGGTACGGATTTTGGTGTGGGAGGTGTGTGGCGGTTGTGGTGAGGTAAGGGATGCTTATTGTTTGCGGTGTTGTTGCTCTAAGGTAGCAGCTGAGTGAGGAACTGTCGAGAGTATAGCGGAGCGTTGGTCGGCGAAGTCAGGTTAGCAATGCTGCACGTTCACACATTCACAAGCGACGAAGACAACAAGTTAAGGAGTGACTATAGTTAGATTTTTGTACCAAACATGCTCATGAGGCTCTAGAAACCAAACACCAATCTTGCACCTCTGACTCGGGAAACAATTACATCCTCGCATATCTCATGTTTGTATTTGCCCCAATGGATATGCTCCAAATGTTCAAGATGCGGACCGGATATATATGGATCCCCTTGGGGGAAGAGGGAAGGGAGATCACGTTTATAGCAATCCGGCGAGGGCGACGCAGGGGAGGCCGACGTTGACGAGGCCGTCCTGAGTGGATGTCAGTTATGATGTGGTGGAAGGAAGGGGAAGAGATACGAACCTGGGTGGTGCCAGAGTGCTGGCAGCAGGCAGCAGTCTGCTTGCACTGGGAGTTGAGGAGGTCATCCACACCAATGACTACGCGGATTCGTCAGTATGCAAATACATCGAAGGTGGAGGAGGTGAGGGGACATACTGGCAGCGACATCCAACTTGGAGCAGCCAGAGAAGAGGCCGAGTTCACCGCCGGCGAGGACGCCCTGAAGGGCACCGGCGAGGATGCCATCGGCCTCCATGCTTGAGTCGCCAGACTGGTCGACGTGGTTGCAGCAGCTGAGCTCGAAGTCACGACCACAGCTGTCACCAGCCTGGCCAACAGTGACGTCGCCGGGGATTCCGTTGCCGACGGGGGCAGAGGGGCTGGGAGCAGCGAGAGCGCCAAGGGCGAAAGCGAAGACGGCAGCGACGGAGAAACGCATCTTGATTATGTTGGGGGGGAGAAGTGGTTGACTGGAGAGAGAAATTGGCGAAAAAATGATGAAAGTTGTTTGTTGGAAACTAAAGGAGTGATACCCGTGGGAGAAGAGTGCTTGGTAGACTGAATGATGTTGGCTAGCGAGTGTGGATGGTGGTGAGGAGAGGAAAGTCGGTTGATGGAGGGTTGCTCGACGGGCTTATATATTCGTCGTCGACTGCTGTTTCGTCCCCCTTTTCATGTGCAAAAGGTGAAGACAGAAAGTCTTTTGTCAACAATCGTCACGTCTCATTGCCACTGCGTCCGACTGCTGCGCTCAGTATCCCGCTTCGATCCTCGAACTGGAATGCATTCAAGTGATCGGCGGGCTAGATTGCCTGGCTCGAGTCTAGCTCTCCCTTGACAATGTCTTGTCTCTGGGCGCAGTCAAGGGTCCTTACGCACCGAGAATTATTAGGCGCCATAGCTGTGTCTGTCTAGAAAAGGGCATTTGGCCATAAAGAAAACAAAGGGCTTCGGTTCGGCGAGGATTGAGTGATTCATCACGATCACGGGCGTCCGTCCCTGGCGCGCAGGATAATGAGTGAGTGCATCTCAGACTGGAATCCACGCAAATTGAGGCACACCCACAACAGGGTCGCCCTGCAAATTGTCCTCCGGTTGCACTACAGTTCTTCTCTACCAGGGCGAATCTCGCCGCATAATTTACAATCATAGGTCAGCTCCTTTGTTTATTTTTCTTTCTTTTGCTGTTTTTCCTCCCTGCATGCAATGTTTCAGACCGAAATCATATGCTAAGGGGGGAGGCGCCCAAGTCAGTCGATATTTCTGTCTTATGCCTATCTCAGCGCTCAACACGAGCTTGTTTATACAATTCCATGCGCTTATTGTGTTATTCACGTGGAAGTCCAGGGAGTTATTCTTGGTTGTTTGTTGATCGCCGATTTACTCGAAGAGAGTCGAGTCATCGGAGGGCCTCGAATCTGTGTCAAGAGCCGCTTTTACCGGGTCGCTGAGACTGAAAACGTATTCCGTATTCACCATTACCTATCAGTTCAGTGGTCCCGAGTCATCTTCGTGATGTGAGAACTATCTAGACCAGTTGCGATGCCGGCTTAAGATTTTGTTATCTCTGCCTTGGTTCATTGATACACATCGCCGGGCGGTCTCTCAGCACGTACCGTGTCCGACTCTTGCGTCCTTCTTTCGAGACAGAATTCAGGCACTAGCTATTGACGGCTCTTAACCTCTTCAAAATTTGATATCATACATGTACACTGTAGAGTCACTGAGGCTAGATCTATCGGACTCCGGGATGCAGCGTCAACTTGACTGATGCGGATCATCGGTTGTCGCAAATCGACTCAAACAATCTCGGAAAGCGGCCTCCGTGGCTGACTTCAAGAGTCGGATGCTCCGTATCCGATGTTGTAGTCTTATCAGATGCTTTCAAGCTCTTGTTTCTCAGCTCGTACGGCTTCGGATATGTTATCGTTGTGTTCGATCTTCTCTTCCTCTGTACATCGATACCGTAGAGTACTAGACTATATTGTATGACGGATACCTCTTACCAGTAGACTTCACGAACGAGATTGATGCCGATATCATGTTCGGATAATTGACTTGAACCCGAGAGCAGCAAGAAACAGATTCTCTCGTCTTGAGGCCTTTGTGCCTGGTGGCACAGACTGAGTCCCGATGCGTATTCCCTACGCTTCTAGTCAGGTACGGAATACTGCGAGTTGTCTTGCTTCCAGATGCGAATAGACCATGTAGATTACAGAAAGCAATCGGGACCTTTAGAAACAGTCTGCGTTAAGTGCCAATCGGACAATAAGTAGTAAACCACTGCAAGCACCACCGGTATTCATGCGCATAGAGTTGTTGACGGATGTCAACTAAAGCCAACATCGGTGGCATTGGACAATTCTCTGGTAGTGATATGCCGTACAGCATGCAGGAAACCCGTAGACCCGTGAGGGTGCCATCATATCTTCCTCCACGTGGAATTCAAGAGCACTGGGCCCGTGAGTGATGTTATCGACGGGTGGTAGCGCCCTCTCAACCGTTAGTACTTCGGCTGGCTACGACGACAATGATCTTATATCAAGCAGTCCCGTCGGCTGGCGATGCCGAATTTAGATCTATGCAAATCACAACATCATGTCGGGATCGGTGAAACGTCGTAATTCCTTCGCTCAATATCAGAAGCTCTCGGGAGGCCCCTGCTTCTGAGATGTGGTCCTTGGTATTGCTGACCTTCTTGATATAATGATAATAAATATTTGCCTCGTACTATGCCGTACGACGTCGCCCGGCTACATACACTGCATTGCCTGAGCTGCTGAGCATCATGCATCTGCAGGTACAATGGCAAAGATCTGGCGTAGAGACTCAGACACCGTACTACTCAAGTTCCCTGCTATGCAAGATATATGCGTCCCACTCGAAAGTGTGTCACTGGAAACGTCGTAGATGACATCGTAGGCAGAGAGCATCGTTGAGGTCAGAGGCTGACAGAATCGTATGTTCGTAACGATGTGTACGATGCCTATCGATTCGTATGTCTGAACCAGCATCGCTCCCAGGTCCAGGCTATCACGGGTAGCTACATCTTCTCTATAAAATTTTCATGTCTGCATGCGTTGATATCAGCTTGGAGTCCGCAGTTTTGTTTGCTCGAGCAGGGATTACTCGTTTGAAGTGAGCCTCACTTCGACAGATAAGAGTCGTGAATATGACTGGTGTTGAACTCCGTTTGCTAGTCCTCGTCAAGTCAATTAAGACCAGATTGTTTGTGTTGTATCAGTTTGAAGCCGTTTGAAGACGAATCCGTACTTAGCTTGCTTGATACTGGGGAGCACGCATGCATTGATGCGTCCAGCCGTAGAGGAGTTATCACTTTCCAGTCCCTATGAATCATGATTGTGAGAGTCCCATAACTGCGGTCTCGCTCTTCGTGAAGTTGACGAGGCAAATGAACGTACTATGATATTGAGTTACACTGATAATATTGAAGAGTATATGGGATAAGCTTACATTAAACTTGTAATATAGCAGTTAGCTGGAGGAAGAGTCTGAGAGTTGTGCACGATGGATGGCGCACGCAGGAAAGAAGATCTCGATACCAACATGAATCATTATTATCAAAACCGCCATGCCGTTAGGCAACTCCCGACGGGGATCTGCATGGATCCATGGCTACCAGGGTGGAAGACCTCGCCCCTGGACGGGATACGGGATGAGTTGGTTGGTATGGTTATGCTACTCGCCGTGTCGCTCACGCACAAATGCGACTTGTCGAAGAGACGACGCAGGTAGCCTAGAGATGCGAAGCTGCATGCCAGTATTATATATAAGGAATCGAAGATGACCTGGTCTGGATTTCTGATAGATCCAGGCAACCTCCAAACTTGAGGCATCACATTCGTTTGCACCCCGCCGACCACGCCTCACGAACATCATCATGCGTTTCATGACAACTTTCGCCCTGTTGGGCGCGAGGTAGGCATCTGGATACCAGCCACTCCTCCTCATCATGATCAATATAACTAACCATCGTCAGTACTTCGCTCATCAGTGCTCGCCCTCAACAGCTTCACGCTGAGACTGTCACCACCACCGTCACGACATGTGGAAAGAACTGCGCCACTACTGTCACAGTTTGGGCTGGATGTTCTGATACTCCGACTGCCTCTAACACGCTTGGAAGCTCTCTCACCTCTCCAGTAGAAGGTTCATCGTCAGCCTCAGCTTCCGCCCAGACTACGCCCCTTGCCCTCACCTACATCAACGGCACATCGACATTGACTCTGACCTCAGGCGTAACTAACACGGTGACGGCATCCTCTATGGCTACTGGAATGGGCAGCAACAACACTTTCTCGGGCCACTCGACAGGGCCATGGTATACGAACACGAGCATGCCTTTCGCCTCGAGTTCAGCTCTTCCTACTACGGCTTCTGCACCTGGATTAGGCGGAACTGGAGTTTCATCCAGTATGAGCTCATGGTACGTATTCTTATGACTTTGCTATTGGTTATGTGACAAGAGTCTAGACTGACGAATAGCAGCTCATCGACGCGGGCTCCTTTTACGTCTGGTCTCTCATCGGTCAACGGAACATCAACTTCTGGTCCCAGTAGCACTCGGCCCGTCTCTACTCTTACAGTCCCATACAATGGAACTACGACGCAGACACTCGGCACCAACATCAGCGCTTCCCAGACCAGCCTCATGTCGATGACCATCTCGACGCTCTCATACTCTGCTACAGCTTCGAGTTCAGTGCGCACTTTGACGTCGACGTTGACCCTGAATGTAACTACTTCGACTCTAGATTCAGCTGTCACTGGCTCCCTGAGTGCATCACCAACAACCAACGGCACAGGTAGCATGGCGACCTCTTCACAAACTCACATCATGTCGTCTACGAACGCTACAGCATCTGAGACAATGTCGGTGACGGTTCCGTCATCAACCAATGGTATGGGTATTTCTTCAAGCGCCACACACGCACCCTCGACCACGTGCCTCACGTATCCCATCTATGACGGTGCATACTCCTACACAGAGTGCTTGTCTGTGTCTGAGATAACCGCGACGGCGAGTTCTACACGGAGTAATACGGCAGCAACATTGGGCTCATCGTTGATGAACGCAACTCACTCAACCTCCAGCCATGCGCAAAGTACTATCACAAGCACGCTCACCCTAACTCGATCTCAATCAAACAACATCTTCACTACCGGAAGTACTGATGCCGTCACGGGATCGGTCTCGCCCTCCTCATCTTACGGGTACCCTACAAGTCGCCCGACTCTCAGCACAAGCGCATCGACCTTCCTTCAGGCCAACTCATCGAGCACGAGATTCTCAACTCGCAGCACTGACGCAGTAATGGAATCCTCGTCAACTTCATACTTCCCTTCTAGTCACGTCACAAGCTTCCCCATGCCCAGCACGAGCACTCGAACCATCACCGCAAGCGAACAGTCCAGTTCGTTCTTCTCCACGGGAAGCACAGACGCAGTAACGGGCTCTTTACCTATCCAGAGCTCTCAAGGATCTTCCAGCATCATGCCAGCAAGCACCACATGCGTAGGAGGTTACGGAACCGCCAGCGTCTGCTTCGCACTTTCGTCCTCATCGATCACGGGTTCGTCGTCAACTGATGCAGTAACCGGCTCAATCCCCACGACCCTCTCAACACATACATCAAAGGTCATCGACGACGCCTCTTCCATGGCACCATATCCCACCGGCGCGTACCAGACATACCCGACTTACGGAAACGACTTCCACACTGGCGGCGAGGAGCACCACGGTCGCGACAAGGGACACAAGGAGGAGTGGAATGCCCACGCTCATGGCTGGAGACGCTTCGCGATGATGTGATTGACTGTTGTCTCCCTCACAGACAAGAGAAGGGATGGAACGAACGACGCGATAACTTGGTCCCCTTTTACTCCAACAAACTTCCCTTAATATTCAATTCTTCTCACTCCCTTACATGTTTTTAGACATCAGAAATATTCTCATCGTCGATTGGTGGTAGTCAAGAAACCTATAAAAGTCACGGAAAGGGGGTTGGATTTCGGTTGGAAACAGAATTAGATGTCTCACATGATAGTATCGACCTAGATAAACAAGATTTTGCTTGAAGGACTCGTTCTTGGTTGAGTCTCTCGTGAATCTGCGTAGATATCTGTAAGGAAAGAGATAACCGAGGAAAGCAGATGAAGGAACAAAGCGATCCTTTGGTGTTTCGAGTCTCGACAAGTTCGGACACTGTCATTTAGATCACCGATCTGCCTTGGTACTTACATATACTAGCTACATGGGCAGCCGCACTAATCCTATATTCAGTTAGACGTGTGTACATAATTAACCCGTGTTAAGCAGCTAACGGTTAGGCTACGATTTAGGAATGGTCGGGTCCCGGTAGCTTCCGGGACGCATCGTTCGTACCACGCAGGCCCCAAACTCCATGAATCCGTCATCATGTCATATCCACTGGTCATTTGCCTTTCTTCTCATCACTCATGCCGTTGTCTGCTTATTGGTAACATGTTGAAGTTACTGGAAAACAAGTCACTCGGAGCATTGAGAAATGGACTTTGCGATAGTGAATGAGGACTCAAGCTCATACTTGGATGAATGTATAGACAGACAGACACAGACCTCCCTTTGATCTACACCACACTTCGCAACGCCTTACTTCGTTCGTTACGGAATCGCTTTACCCGGCATCATCCTGGAGTCTGGACTGAAGCGAGCTAAACGGTGGAGTCGGGGCGCTCGTCCGATGCCCTGCACATCCCGGTCTCGTCCCAGTTCCACTTCATGGCGTTTTCGGCTTCAACGCCCTCGACTGTTTCTTTACACCACATATGTGGGCGCATGCTCCTTCATCATTGACGGCTGATGTCCGGCCCAATCCGACGTCCATCTTAGCAGAAGCGAAGACACACATTTCATTCAGCTACTGTGTTGACCGTACTGTATCATCATCATGAGGCAGTCCAGTCGAGCTGACTGGATTCATCAGATTTATCACGATGAATATCTGCTTGATTGCATCCGGCCATCAGCGGGACAGAGCCAAGGTAATCCGTATGATGTGACATATTCCATACTAACTAATCGAGAAAGGAGAGCATACAAAACAGCAGAATGAACGACGTCGAGCAAACGTGAATCCAGGGCCGTTGTCCGTGACACATGTGCACACATACATACCATTCTCTCTGTTTCTCATCTTCTGATTCATCGCCCTTATTTTCCGCTGACACCCCTCGACATGGGGACCGCTGACTCGGAGTTGCTAACCGCGCACGTATCATTGAATTTCTTCTTTTCTTTTTCCCTTTTACGGAATATTCTAGGCCATCTCATCAGCGTGACTGTTGGTTTAACCGCCATTTCTACTCGTGGGTGATGGCCATCATCCCCGAGTTTGTCACTCTCCACTCTCGCAACTGATTCGGATGTGCTCCCTTCGCAGGACTTCGCGACTGACAGCAGCTTCTGGCTTGGCCACTCTCGTCACATGAAGCCAGACAAGCAGTGCCCAGAACGCGACAGAACTACAACACATGCACCGAGCCTCGTAATCTATGTATCAGCATTGTTTTTGGCAGCCTCTCATCAGCAAACAAAAAACAACCTGCCACTTGTTAACGTTGCACCGTCGATTTGAGTCGAGAGTATGATCTCTTCGCGTTGGTTGGGACTCTTCGCTTGTGCGGTGCGACAGTGAACCACGAACAATCGAGAATGGGCTCATTAAACGGAACGATCACTCTTTGCTCTCCCTGCTACGGTCGTGAGTGGATATTACGGAAATCATGGGAAGACATGCCTTGCCGTTCGATACCTTGCAATACCACTGAACCTGAGAGAGTGGTATTGTGTTTGGGCATTTTCCGTTTCTGTACGGAATACTTGGCAACTCTGCTGCGCAGCGTTTATTTCATGTATGCGACGGCAATGGAGTCGATGTGTCCCGAGGGACAGTTATATATGGCTGCCCCCTCGAGACATTGTGACGATGAAAGTGGTACGTCTGAGTCTTCCATAAGTAAGAATTGGGGTAGGTATTATTCCATAATATGTGGTGTCTGCACACCAACAGCAACCTACAGTCATATCAGCACCGCATCCAAGGCCTTCGAGCCCATCATGATCATGTCGCTGTCATATGTATACCTGCATGAGGATTACCTGCAACGCTCTCCGCGCTGTAATCCGTAATGGGTTTTGTAGTGACAAAGTCAAAGTGTCAGAAATCACAGAATTCCACGAGTGTGTCACAGGGTATGGTATCGCCAATATGCGTTACGGAATTCACGGTAACCGCTGAATGGCACCTTATCTGGTCGTGGTGAGGTATGGATTCGTACCAGATCGAGCTCACGAAGTCGTCGTAAACGACCCAGAGACAGTGCGCAGAATCGTATTAACGCGGTGTACGAAAATACCCGACATCCCGTCTCAGGTCTAGTCGGTGGGTCCGAGTGGGGCGAATTGTCATGGGCCAGCGAGTGAACCTGCCCAACGGATTCAGGTGGGCTCGTTATCACCACCAACAACATGATCACGATCGTGGCCGGTTACAAAGTAATTGAGGTAGGAATGATGTAGCGCAGCTTCCGTAGAGGTTCATGGTCAAGGCAGGTGCGAAGGAGCTGGCGTATGTATGCCGTGCGAGGCACGCACTTACAAAATAGGTACTTCGTACTGGGTCCGAGCTGTTATCCCTTATCGCGATTGATGATGTCTGCACGCCCGTCCAATTGCCCGTCCAGTGCCTCTCGTGACGACCGAGTCTGCGCAAACTTCGCGGTGCAGCGAGGGTCAATAATCACACGGGATACATAATACACGCTACATAACATTATCCGTTACAGGCACGCGATACCTAACGGGACTCAACCAATACATTCTCGTCCATACCTCGCACATAAAATCAAATCAGTGTATTAGATGCCACCTGACGTGAACCCCGGCCACACAGCTGGACTGGAGCTCACCACGCTGTCGATTGAGTGTTGAAGCCCATAGAGTTGCGTGCCCTTCCCTGACAGAGAGCGGATTACGGACCACCACCGCCGCCGCGAACACCACCTGAGCCTGCGTCGCTACTGAACAACTGAGAACAACTGACAGGCCCCCTCAATCCCC